>CM072818.1:6565017-6742455 GCA_036937905.1 Salvia rosmarinus | reverse complement strand
GATTTACAAGTCCCCGTGACCCAAATAGTACGACCGTGTGGCGAAGTTGGAAAGTAGTCATAGTGCTTTGCCAATACCGGTCCATCTAGATCATAACGCCGCCTGTGGGTCTCGCATGTACCGAGGTGTCCTCGCGCGTGGGCATTACGGGTTAGATAGTTTGCATAGGGTGTCCTGCGCCTTCTTTACAGAAAGGATAGATTTGGAGGGGGTGCGTCGTGGGCGTGACAACGGGTCCTGACGTATGTCTCTTATAACCGAGTTGATGCATGTCGGTGTAGAGAAAATCTTTGCACCTATATGACCGAGTGTTAATCGTCTTCACCGAAGTTGTTGCCCAAGCTAGATTCGTTATTATTTGATATTCAGTTGAGATTGTTTCGAAGTTACTTTAGTCTTATCTATAGTGATCAAGATAATTACACTACCCTCATCCGCTTTTAAGTGACATCGTGACATCGAGATTGCTACTGGCTACTCGTGGGATCGATCCTATACTTATCGCCGGCTACGCTTTGTGATGGGCGATAGGTTATAAATTTATTTTGAGCAGCTAAGCGGCAGCGTGTGGGTTATAGAGCCAAAGAAATGTTGGAGCTAGTTCATTCGACACATGTGGACCAATGTCCACACAAGCTGGAGGGTATTTAGTATTTTGTCATTTCGTTGATGATTACTCAAGTGCGGATATATATACATGTTTCACGCGCAAGTCCGAATCTTGTGAAATTGAAAGAGTTTAAAGGCGGAAGTGGAGCGACGGCTTGGTAAGAGTATCAAGTCAACTGCGGTCGATCGCGGTGGCGAATACCTCGATGCGAGTTCATGAACTATCTAGTGAAATGTGGGATTACATCCCGGCGCACTTCACCGCACACCACAAAGAAATGGTGTGTCGAGGCGAAGAAATAGGACTCTTTTGAAATGGTTAGATCAATGATGAGTTACATATGATTGCCTTATTTCGTTACGGGGTATGCCTTAGAAAACGGCGACATACTTGCTAAATCTAGTACCATCAAGTCGATCGAAAAGACCCTTTCGAGGTTGTGGTTTGGTATGAAGCCGGTTTAAGCCACATAAGGATATGGGGAAGTCCGGCCTGCGTCTTTGAACAAGAAAGGCGACAAGTTGGAGGCTAGATATGCGCAAAGTCATTTATTGGCCATCTAGAGGAGCGAAAGTGGTTTATTCTATTGTCTCAGGATCGAGAAGGTCATTATTAGCACTAATGCCCGATTCTTGAAAAGGACTATATGAAAATCATAAATACAAAGTTGAAATCATTCTTCAAGAATTAGAAGATGATTGTATTCCACCTAATCGATTAGACCAAAGTGCGAGATGTCGGTGTTAATACGTGGGAGGATCGACACGCTAAACTTGAAGAAATTAAAGTGGGTCGAGTTCCACTAGAGAATACCGATCCGTACATGTGGTACCTACCCAAGAAGTTGTGCAGAATGAGAACCACAAGATTCTGCACCCATCGTTGCCATTGTGTCTATAGCGCCAAATCGTAGTGGGAGGTTGTTTGTCGACCCGAGCGATTTATGTTCGTGGGTGAATCTTGGTTTAGACCCGGAAAAGAACATGCAATAATCGACCCATGGACATCTGACGATGCGGCAAAACAATGATGCAAGATCATGGAACTTACGTTTGGGCGGTGGTAAAGTCATGGATTTACCCAGTTGCCTAGCGAGAGTTGTGTATCGGTTAAATGTCGGCGGTGATGTGGTATTTCTTGCATTTTATGTAGATAACATTCTTCTATTTGGCAACAATGTGAAGTTGTTATCGAGGCGTAAAGAGTTGGTTATCCGATCGGTTTGAAATGAAGACTTAGGAGATGAAGCGTACATTCTTGGGATCAAGGTTTACCGAGATCGCAAGAGGAAAATGTTGAGCTTATCTCAAGCGTCTTACATTGATCTTGTGTTTACTCGTTTTAGTATGCGGACCTTGAGAAAGGATTGCTACCTTCGGACATGGCGCTCGCTTTATCAAAGGCGATCGCTATATTGCACCGCAGGGGATAGAGAAATGAGACAAGTTCCTCTACGATTCCGCGTAGGAAGTCTCATGTCTGCAATCTTATGCTACGAGCCCGATATACGCTATGCGGATGAACATAGCGACTAGATATCGATCTAACCACAGACAAGCACATTGAATTGCGATGGCGTATACTCGAGTACTGAAAAGGACTCGGGGTTATAGCGAATTTACCATGCATATAGTCTAATACCTTTGGGTTATCTGAGTCGGTTTCAAAGGCGTAGTGATGAGAAAAAGTCACCTCGAGCTATGTGTTTACATTGGGAGGTGGGCAGGTATCTGGCGAGTGCAAAACGACAATGCATTGCGGACTCCACCATAAGCCGAAAATGTAGCCGTTTGGAGGCTACTAAGGAGGCATATGGTTGAAGAACTACCTCGTGGATCTAGATGTGGTACCTAGTTTGCACTAGAGTATCATAGTTCATTGTGATAACTTCAGTGCGATGCAAACTCGGGAAGGAACCACGGATCCACAAAGCGACAAACACATGAGAAAGTACCATGTCATCGAGAAATCGTTAGACAGGGGCGTCTTGATTGCAAAGATTGATCGACGGATAACCTAGCGGATCCATTCACAAAAAGCACGCCGCAATAAGTCTACGTCTTGCCGTTAGAGGACTTGAATTGCGCTAGATGGCACCCACTTAGAAAGGAAACTTTTGTATAAGTGGGAGAAGCAAAAGTGATGGTTGTTTGTAATAGCTAGTAGAGACACATTGTATACTAAAAGTTTGCTTTAGTATAAGTGGAGATTGTTGGATTTGTATCTTTGAAAGCAGCGCTTTGGTTGAGCTTGTATCAATGTTTCTGTTACCACTATTACGATCTCCTATCCGAATGAATACTTGATTGCATATATCCGTGTCCCTTATCTCGTATATAAGTTAGATCATACGATTGTGTAGAAGATCACGAAGTCTCGATGATTGGTCGAGCTTAATGATATATAAAAGTTTCACGGTGAGACAACTTAAGGGCGAGTTGTCGGTTTAGGCTGCGATATAGATAAGAAGTGACTTGACTTAGTTGCTTGTCATGCTGATACGTCTGACGGCGTATTGAAGGATCACAGTGAGATGTGTTCTTCTATCGACCGTCGTGAAGAACCAAGATCTCGGTGACTTACGATGATCTAAACCTCGATAAGGTATTAGGTGAGTATGAGTTCTTGACCATCACTTTGACTTGTTATGGGTGAGGGTTATATGTTCTAACAATTCTCCGCGTCTTGGGTGGTGGCGATCTATGTATGTCACGCTAGTTATCATGTCAGTCACCGTATCCGTTTAGGATGATGGCGTCCTTAAGGAGCTCAAAGGTTTATTGTACTAAACCCCGCAGGGTTGAGTTAGCTCGAGTACAATAATAAGGTTGAGTGGTACTTAAGAAATGAAGTTATTAATTATTTTAGCGATCGAATCTTATAAATAATTAATGGACGCTCGATATCTTAAATACGGGATTCGTAATGTCTAAGTGCAAGCCCGACTCAACTTCGGTAATAAAGGGGTAAGTCGACATTCTTTCTCTAGTGGCATGATCGAATGTTTATAAATTAATTTATGTTACGGTTGAACATAAGATAATTAATTTATTTGAGGCCCATCTTTATTCCTTGCATTTGATCCACAGGTGGCCCGTCCAGGGCCGTTGCTTAGAGGAAAATCGGTCCACTATGCTTTTCATGGAAAGATTTTATTCTCTTTATCCTCACAAGGATATAATTATATTTATGGTATATGCATAGATCTTTTCCTGTATGAGATTATGGTAGTGCATTATAAATATAAGGTAGAGATAAAATCAAGGTTAATCTTTAATTCAAAGCCCATATTTTAGTGAATCACTATTTAGCATTATTAGTGGGATATTCACGTATAAGGCTAATGTAATTAAGATTGGTTTTAAGATGTCAGTGATATATATATATTTTGAGAGACATTTCGTAAAACATGAAAAAGATATACATGTGAGATATTCTCTTATAAGGATTTACGTGAATTCCAATATCTATATTGGGAGATATTTACGTAAATTCAAGGTATTCTTTTGAGGAATTTTTCGAGAATTCCAAGTGTTCTTGGGAGAAATTTTCGAAAGTCCATAGAGCAATTGGGTGATTTTCCGAAGCATTCTCCATAGATCGTCCTCGCTCGGCGTTGGAGATTGGGCGGCCGAGATACGTCCGAAGATCAAAGCACGAGTCTCGAAAAGTTCATCCGATCCACCTCGACAGATCGAGGTAAACACGAGAAAACCCTACGTGTTGCAATTAATTATATGATGCATGCTAGGTATATAATCAATGTATGGTGAATTAAATATCGAAGATAGATCCTCGAAGAGGCTAAACCTAGTTTTCCCTACATTGACGAGGCCAATTTGCTTAAGATGTCATTTCGACCATTTTGTCATCGGGATGCGAATTATCTGGAAGTGGGAGAAAGTTTGTTGTAGGCTTTTGGCTTTCTCGAGTATTTCTTCATCCTCTTGCCTTTTGCCGTCTTACAACATGTGGCTACGATGACTTGAGAGTCATATGAACTTTTCGCTCGTGTCAAGACTTTGAGCTGCGAAGTCCTGCGATCGAGCCTCATACTGCCGTTGTTCGTATTTTTGAATGAGAGCCGAAGTGCGTGATTGATCTTGGCCATCCGGTCCAGGAAGCGAGATGCAGCTCATTCCCGTTTTCGAAGCCGAGTCAGCGTAGACTTGCCAGCAATCCTCCGGTGTTTTATCCATTGGTTGACTTGCTTTGTCGATCTGGGACTCGGGGCTTCGGTTTCTCGAAGTGAGCCTCGGCGAAAGTCGCTGAAAACGACCTTTGATGGTTTGAAGGGGCGAGAAGATATATCGTGTTCGCCCGGTTCTATTGCCTATTTCGCAATTCTCCCGAAAGCTTAAAGCCGTCAATACTTGCCGAAGTGGATGGTCGGTGAGGACTTGTATGGGGTGTGCATGGAAATATGGGCCTTGATCTCGCTTGCGGCATTTACTAATCTTGTGGCGAAACTTCTCCAAGGTTGATACCTTGTTTACGGGCCTTTTAATGCTCGGTGATGAAATATAACCGGCCGCGTCCTTGCTCGTGCAGGCAAGATCGCGACTTATTGTTTTAGTCCGAGCGGTGAGGTATAGGAAAGGACCTCTCCTTCTTTCTGAACAGACAGTAGGAAGTTTGGCGAGGTAGTTTTGAGATCTTGACGGACTTATGTGTATCATTCCGTGAGAACTCAGAGCCTTTTGAGTACCTTGAAGAAGCGGCATTGCTTGTCATGACCTTTGAAAGAAAAGCTGCTTAGTCGCGGCTATGCAGCCCGTCGGTTGGTAATGCGTCGTGAATGGTCTTGGCGTCTTCGTTTCTAGAATGGTTTGAACCTTGGATGGGTTGGCTTTTAACCCTTCTTGTGAAACCTAGCATCCTAAAATTTTCCGAACCAGAGCGTAAGCGTGCACTTACGGGGTTCGTTTGAGGTTGACTTTTCAGTAAGCGAGGGCGATCAGTCGGCGACACGTCGACCCTATCGCTCGCTTTTACTACGATGTCGTCGGCGTACACCTCTACATTCCGCCCTATGTAGGGCTGAAATATTTTGTCTACCATTCTTTGATAGGTAGCTCCTGCATTCTTAAGTCCGAATGGCATCTTCTCGTATGCGAAGACTCAAAGTGCGTAATGAAGGCTGTCTTGGCGGCGTCTTAAATCATCCATCAAGACTTGGTGATACCGCTTATACAAGTCTAAGCAAGACTTGAACCCGACCAATCGTCGACCTTCTTATCGATGTTGGGAAGGATAGCAATCATTTGGGCAATGTTTATTGAGGTCGGTGTAGTCGATGCATTCGCCATCCCTCCTCTTTTTCTTCACCATCACCGGTTGGCTATCCGTATCGGATATTTGACTTCAAACAATATGCGAGCTTTTAACAATTGATTTACCTCGTCATGGATGATTTGGTTCCGTTCGGTTGCAAAATTCGTTTATACGCCGAACTGGTTTTGTCTTTCGGTCGATGTTAAGCTTATGGGTGATGATACAGGAGACCCGTTCGTGTCGAGGCGACCAAGCAAACACGTCTAAAATTCCCTCGGGAGTTGGATAACTTTTTCTCTCAATTCGGATGCCTCGGTAAAGCCAATCTTGGCGACCTTGAGTGGCTCGTCTTTGTATAAGCGTGACCTCGCTCCACCGGGCTACCGAGATAGGCGTTGTCTCTTTTCTTCCAACTCCTCGGGTTTCTTTGGTTGCTATGCTGTGGGTCTTGGGTTGGAGCCACTGCGCCTCGTAGGGCGACGCATAAGCATTCGCGCTGCTCGATCCCCTGGATCACGGCTACCACTTTGTGGGGATCTTCATCGTCGGTGGTATGTTGAGCATACCGCCCTTACAGCTTCAGCCAATCTCGCCCAAGTATGATGTTATCTGGTAGTAGCGCTTCCTTACGAAGAAGTGTACCACCTTGGTGGAGCTCGTCGAGCTTTCTCTGCCGTGACGGTGGCTCGATTATCCACCAGGGCGTGTCTCTCCTGAGCGAAGCTTGAATTGGGATGTGCTGTGCTTGGCGCGCCTCCTCTCTCTAATTTATCGAGCATTCCTTAAAAGGATGCTTATCGATCCTTATATCGATGTCGATGTATACCGCCACCAACTTGTTTCGCGACCATTTGCTGGATTACCGGTAGCGATCACGGTGGGGCACTATCGCAAGCAGGGTCGTCTTCGGAGAAGGTGTTAAACCGTCCCTTACGAGCCTCTTGTTGGCGGTTCGCGATATATGGACTTGACCCGGCTTTCGAGGAGGACTTACGTGACTCGCGGTGAGCCCGTAATAGTGGAGATGACTCCATCGCATCTGCGGTTAAATCGCTCCTGCTTCTTCGCCGTGCTTCGCCTGTCTTGTTGGGGGCACATTCATGCTAACACTTGTTTCTCGCTTTTACGGCTTCGATGAGGGGCCTCGTCTTTATCGGCTCGTCGGTCTGCCGCCACTGTATTTCTCGGGACCCGTCGCTGTACTAACATCTCGATATCCTCCATGAGGTCTCGGCACTCCTTCGTGTCGTGCCTGTAATCTTCATGGAAGGAGCAATACTTGTCATTTGTTCGGCGTTTGACCCCGTCATTGGTCGAGGTTTCTCGAACTTATCTATGTGGAGTTAAGTAGATTTACGCCCTTGCCGTCGAAGAGTGTATTGAGGTCGTTCGAGAGGTGTTCGCGGTCCGAGTCTGGACTCATGGGCGCGTATTCTTTCCAGCGCTTCGTCGGCCTTGCGCTACGATCTCGTCGCCTTCTTCTTCTTCCTTTTCAAAGGATCCGCTTTTCGCCTCGTTTTATTCTATCACCTCGTCCGCCTTGGCGAACCGATCGACTATCGCGCCCGTAGCTACGTGGCGATCGGGGTTCGTGCTTGACGATCTCTTTATATAAGGCCCGTGTGGATGCCGGATTACGGAAGGCGAGATGATGAGGAGGTCGTTCACGTCTGCGACCTTGAGAACTTTCTTTATTGAACACAGTCGTAAAGTCGTCGATGGACTCGTTTGGTCTTGCCTCGAGGTGAGGAGATGTGCGAAGTCATTTTGACTCGGCCTACGGAACAACCGATGGAAGGCCTTCGTCGATCAGCGGTAGAACCAATGCTCCCGGGAGGTGGCTAGCCAACCACCGGCGGGCGTTGTCGACTAGTAATTACGGGAAGAGCTTGCACATATGAATTGTGCCGAGGCGTTGGTTGATCATATTGTCTTTGAGCTGCGAGAGAAAGTTACGCGGGTCCTTAGTCCGTCATAGGGGTGATGCTCGGCACCGATATTTTTACGGGGCGGGTGTCGGTATTTCGTTTGAAAACGAGTGACTATCCTCCCGTACCCGTCGAAACCGCCCTCGGAGAGTGAGGAGTTCGTCGACCAACTCGTTTTGGTAGTGGTGGCCGCCTCGCGGCGATCGCGACGTCCTTTCCATGCTGTTCATCCTCACATGGTCGGTTTGGGCCACGACTTGTGCGGAGGTGTGGCGCCATGATTTGGATCTTTGGGGATCCGTCTCGTCGCGATGCCTCGTGTTTAGATGAGGCTTCGTTCCTTTCTTCGGGATCGGCCGACCTTGTGCTAGCGCTGTATTGGAGGAAGCTCTCCTTGTTTTCTCGAAAACCCCTTGACGCGTCGTCGAGGTTTATCTGAGGAGTTGGAGGTTCTCCTCGTTCTTCTTTGCGATCTCGCCCGCTTCGGTATCCTGCCTTCATGCGGGATGGGATTCCCTTGTTCGTCGAGACTTTGGACATGCCTTCGGGGTTGATTCTAGGGCCGGGCTTTTTCAAGTGAGCTCGGCGTGTCCGAGCCGCCGTTATTCTTTGTTGTTGCCGGCGACTCGGATCGTGACCACGGTATACATCGTCGTGATTGATTCCACAGTAAATGAAAGTTGATCAAAACACAAAATTTTCGTTCCCACAGTGGCGCGCGATGATCGATCTTAATTTCGTTAGGGAAATAAATGCACAATGAACACAAGGGATTTACGTGGTTCGATCTTTGAATTAGATCTACGTCCACATGGCAAGAGAGAGAGTATGTGTATTTAAAATATGAGGAGTGATTACAAGAAGTGTCGATGGCCTTTTCCGTCTAATCTATCATCTATTTATACGATTATGATAACTTAGATCTCGAATCCGAGATCTATTCTAAGATAGGTTTGAATCATATCTCATCTCTAATTAGGATTCTCGTAGATATGATCGAATCTTCTGCTCCTCTTTGGTTCCCGAGCTTTCTTGGGCCGGACTCGTTTGAGCGAGCTTATCGAACTTATTTATGTTGGGCACGATCTTGGGGCGAGTTGGTCAGTATCCTATCAATTTGCTACATGTAATATTATGAAATGACAAATTCTTTCGATATATAAAATTTAAATTGACAAATATTAAAAATAATTTTAGTTTTATATTAAAACATAATATCGTATATTAATTATAGAATAAATATAAGCATGTGAAAATATAGTTTAAAATGATCATTTATAAAGTTACAAATTATCGGATATAAATTAAAGAAGCATGTATGAAAGATAAATGACTATAATTAGACCATCATAATTTTCTAGGATATCAAAATTCATATTTTTGTTATTTAACAAAGTTTAGGGTAGATTTGCACTATTTATTTAATACCAAGAGCATTTTTGCACTTAAGTTTAGTTTAGAGATATTTTTATTCCCCACTATAATGTTAAGGACATATTGCATCTTATCCTGTGATTCTTTCATTTTTTTTTTTTTGGGGGTGGGTGGGTGGGTGGGGGTGGGATATGCTTAGTGTTGCATACAAATTTGTGTTTCTACTAAAAGGAATAATCTATACTAATAGAAAAAGAAACTTGGTGACAAAATGTAGATTGATATATGTAATCTAAGGAGTAAAAGGGTGAAAACGCATTACATAAGTCAATACGATAACAATTCGATATGCACGAATTACTAGACCTATTCAAAATGTTGACACGATAACGACAAGACACGCTGCCAATCCTATTCAAAATGTTCGCTAAATGATTACATGAGTGATTCTTTCAATTTTTTAAAATAGAATAGTAAACGTACAACTAAAAAGACTATTATCTCTTCGCTGTAAAAATGACCAAAATGTTCCAAACCCAGCGCTCTCTTTCTTTTTCTTGTAATTTTGTTCTGTTTTTCTTTTTTACTTTTTCCTTTTGATCATTCCACTTTCATTCTCTTCTCTTTTTCCTTTTTCATTTTTCCTTTTCGTCTTTCCTCTTTTATTTTTCATTTTTCTTTCCTGTAATTTAATTATATTCTCTTGTCTACTAACTTTCTTTTTGTTTTCTTTCTTTTTTATTATTTGTATTATGTTGATAAAATAAAAATATATCAAAAATATAGCGATTTATATATGAACTAATATGATCGATATAATTTCTAAAATTCTTATGATAAATTATTCTAACAACAACCAATCAAGGCATCTAAGTTATTTAAATTCTTATTTTAAGCATTAAAAACTTGTTGATGATAAAACAATCAAAATATAGATCAATTGAATATATGATGATTATTTTAGAAATATAAGTGTTGAGCCAAACTATTGAATGAGCTTAATTTAAATGCATTAAAAATAATGTGTTTGTTAATCTACCAAATGAAATTATTATGCACGATTTGAAAATGAAGAATATAAGATAAACTTATGATAGTGATTGTATTTAACTTTTATTTTTAACGTTATGATGTAATTTAAACAATATTATTTACTTAATTTTATTTTTTAAAAATTGGACCCAGGACTAAAATCTCTGGCTCCGTCACTCGAGTAATGATATATAAAATTGAAAAAGCGTTTGGAGTAGAACTTGAGAATAAATGAGATTTTTTAATGTAATATTGATATAAAATTGAAAAAGATTTGGCCGTAGAAATTGAGGATAAATAAAATCCAATATATGTCCTAACATACTCTGTTACAAAATCCAAATCCATTATCATCACTGCTGTCTCCTGACTCTATTCATCGCTGCTCTTCTTCTTCTTTCAAGGCTTCTTTTCCTTCGTTGGCGCTGAGATATGTTTTCAAGAACCTCATCTATTTTCCCAAAGTACCTTTCCCTCAAACTTGTCCAGAACAGAAGTAGCCACACTGTGCTTCCTAAGCCCACAGCATATCCAACCTCAGCAGATATATAATTCAACTCCATCTCCGAGTTTCCATGTGGCTGCATGTTTTCAAGTTTTGGTGAATCCTCGTCGTTGCAGCTTCTGCTGAGAGGGAAACCGCATAACCCTACGTTTCCATCATACGGAAGATGGTCAAATCTGTCAAGTTGAGGGCCATTTGGGATCCTTCCGACCAGCTTATTGTAGGACAGGTTCAAAACCGCAAGGTATCCGAGCTGTCCGAGCTGCATTGGAATCATCCCCGTTAGCTGGTTTACTGAGAGATCAAGGGCTTCAAGCTCCGTCATGTTACCAAATGATTTTGGGATTGTGCCCGTGAGGGCGTTGTGGGATAAGTTGAGAAGATAAAGCGAGCTCAGGTCTCCTATCGCTTCTGGAATCTCTCCTTGGAAGTTATTGCAAGAGAAATCAAGTAATGTAAACTCTGACCAAATCTTGGCAAGCCTCCGCTGAGATCCTTTGATGGTTAGTGTCACCTCATCCTGGTAGTAGAGGTTTTTCTGATTTAGATAGTCGAAGTGGAGTTGCTCACGCCTCGACTGCCCATCACTAGCTAGCACCATTCGTGTCCAACTCGAGAATCCCACTTGATAGAGAGAGCCACTGAAATGGTTGGAGGATATGTCGATGATTTGAAGATCGTGCCACTGTTTGTTGCATCTGATCTCTCCGTGGAATCTGTTGGAGAACAACACAAGCACGCGCAAGCTAGAGGGTAGCATACACGGGAAACCGTCATCGATGTTGTTAATTCCAACATTCAACACAGTCAACGAGTTGCAATTTTCCATGGACTTTGGAAATTTGCCTCCTAACTTGTTGCCATTAAGATCCAAAGTTTCTAGGCCACAATTTCCGGAGAATTTATCTGGAATATGACCACTGATGTTGTTGCTCCTCAGATTGAACACCCCAAGATTCTGAGTGTTTTCAAGCAGACAGGGAGGTATCTCGCCACTCAAGTTGTTGAAAGACAAGTCAATAACTTGAAGGTATGTAGCATGGCAGAGGGTGGTTGGAATTGATCCACTCAAATTATTATACGAAGCAGAAAAGAAAACGAGATTTGAAAGGTAGATTCCAATGTTGATAGGAATGGGATTGTCGAACATATTGTTCGAGTAATCTACGTAGAGGGCTCGTTGATGGGGCAGGGGCAACTCGCCCCGGAGCTGATTTGAGTGCAAGTCTAGAACTTGAAGAGAATCAGGAATTGTGTAAGGCCTTTGTAGATCCACCAACTGATTATTGGAAACATTCAGTTGCCAAAATTCTCCACTCCCAATTTCCCAAATCCAATTAGGAATTTCCCCTCCAATTCTGTTGCTTGAGAGGTCCAAGAATCTCAAGTTGGGTTGGTTTCTAAGATCGGGGAAACGGGAAAGGTTGCAAGAAACAAGGCTCAACTGGTAAAGCTGGGGAAATGTAGAGAAACTTGATTCGATGCTGCTTGCATCAACAGACAAGTTATTAAAGGAAAGATCAAGCGTTGTGAGATTGCGAAGCTTTCTGATCTTGTCAAGTTGAAAAGTGCCATTGAAGAGATTGTTAGAGAGGGAGAGAAGTTGAAGGGATTCGAGTTTGAAGAAAGAGTCGGGGATAGGCCCTTCAAGGCGGTTGCTGCTCAAATCTAGTTCTTCCAAGTGAGGGAAAGGAAGAGAGGGAAACTCATGAACATGGCCACTAAAATTGTTGTTGGAAAGTTTAAGTTGCTGCAGTGAGGGAAGACTAAAGAGAGACAGTGGGATGCTCCCATTGAGTGAATTGTATGCTAAGTTCAGCTTATTTAAGTACATCAATCTTGAAAGAGTAGATACATTGTGAATGGTACCTGAAAGCGTCTCGTAGTCGAGCTGCAAATTGATGACATGCCCTGCAGCGTCGCATTCCACACCTTCCCACTTGCAGCAGTCATCGCTTTCATTCCATTGCACCAGTTTTCTTGAAACAGAAGAATCGAACGTCAAGTTGTTCTTCAGCTCAAGTAACAACATTTTCTGGTCATCGAGGCATTGCTTGAATGCATCTGTGAAATTTTCAGTTGAAATTAAAGAGATAATGAGAAACTGTAGAAGCAAATAAGTTGGCATTGTGAGATGCTATACACATAAAATTATTTGTGGCTTTAAAGCTACCACTGCAAAGACTTGGATATCTCAAGTCTTCCAAACTTGGCCCACATGATTTAGATGTTTTGTTTTGTTTTTTTGTTCCTACTTTCTGACTTTGAAAAACTGCTAAACGTTCCTTGTGTTGAAACGTATTTCATACTCAATCATAACCACACTATTTTAATTCTATTAGGCCAATATATTTAAGCTTAATTCTTATGAAAATTTATTTTGTATATTTTGTAGCATTAAAGAATTGTGTGAAGATATGAAAGCAACGGTCGCGGTTTGTGGTCAAAATGGGTGAACTAAATACAATATTGCATGATTACGCTATTTTATGGGATCGTGTATTGTGTATTTTATACTTTACATGATTAAGGGTGTTATGATAAAAATAGCTAACATTTCATAATTTTTAAATATTAATGAATATTATTTCTTTTTGTTATATCAAATAGGCTATTGTTAAAGTTGCCTCATTTCATTCTATGGTCATAATATTCTAAAATTGTTCTTAATGAATTTCAATTCTTTAATGAATATTATTTATCTCTCTAATTCACAAATACTTTCTCAAGCTTATTAGCTTCATTATCCAAACACTTTGACAACTTATAAACTCTTGAGACATTATAAATGTTGCTTCGTCTAAACATCGAATCTTGTTATACACACAAAGTAAAGCAATGAATTAAAACTCAAAGAACACTGAAGTAACATTTCTACAGATTAAAATTATAATCTGCAGATGCCAATTTATGGCAAAATTATTCACTATATATGTACAGTGAATGTTACAAAAACTCACTACTTTATCACAAGATAAAGTTGAACACTTTGAGTCAAAACGTATCTATGAAAATGTTTGAAAATATCTAAACTTTCCTCACACCACTCGTGTACTAAAAAAATACACTTCTAAAATAATTAAAAGTTAAAACACTCGTGTGTTATTGAAAATATTATGAAAACAGACTCAAAGACAAAAACAAATCTTCAGTGAAATCTTTTAGGATTGTGTATATTTTGCTGTAAATCTTCCTCTCTTTATATAGGAGTTGAGAGGCCTTCGACTGCACGTCTTGGACTACGTTCTGGCCCACTAGGATGTAAATTAGTTGTGGCAGTTAATCGTCCAACAAGCTCCTGAAAAATAGGAACCGGACAGTTGACTCCTTCCATCCTTATCTCTTTAGATCTAATTCTCATGTTCTTCGGTATGTTACCATCGCATCCCGCGTAACATCAGTAACCTGCACACACTAAAGTGAAGAAAAGCAAAACCATAAAACAATTAACTCCATATAATGAGGAGATTCGATCAGAGTTAAATAAACTCTAACAAACTCCATCTTTTTATCTTTCTTCACAAAACCTGCGAATACAAACACAAATTTTATAGTATATATATACAATACTCTCCCTAAATCCCAATCATATGAATGTCTACAAAAATATATACTTCCCCTGCGACCATTCTCCCCCTATTTACCACAATGTCATCAAAACAATTTTTGCAACATAGTAAGTAGCAGAACATCCAAAAAGAGTAAACATCATAGAAGCAAACATATCAGAAAACCATACAATAGCAAAATCATAAGTATCCATCAGCAAAACATCTATCATAAGCATCCATCCGCAAAAAACGTCTACAAAACCAAAACATAAAAATAAAGTGATGTCCAACATCAACAAACCCTTGTCTTAAACAAATCAATTCAAATCAATTTAAAAAGACACAACTTCATCTTCACTCCATTACGTCTTCTTCCATCATCACCATACCACTTTTGCTTGAACCACCTACACCATCTTTGATTGATTCTCCCTCTGTCCCTACTGCTACTCCCATTTTTTGGGAAGAAAGAAGACTGGGCACATCAATCTTCAAATCCGTGAGCTCTAAGCGAGCACTTAAAGAGAGTCTTACTACTCATGCATGCACGCATGCATAATAAGCAAGCTGTATACACATATGAGCTGGATGCGTGTATGTGTCTACACTGTGAGCGCCGTGAAGGCGTGTGATGTTATGTAGTGGTTATTAGTAACACTGGCTTCTTATATTTGTTACGAGTTTGTTGAAGTTGTTAGTAGTCATATAACCGTAACTCATTAGATGATATTTCTCTTCTGTAATCCTTTTCTTTTCCTACTCCTATAAATAAGGAGTCTGCAATATGTACTGTAGATTTTTCCCATTCAATAAGAAATAAAGTTTGACCTTCGACTTGAAGGTTTTCTATCATCTACATTTACATCTTGTAGATTTCTACATGGTATCAGAGCAATCACTATTATCTCAGTGATTACTGAACGCATTATGGCAAGAAATCGAAGAGTTGGATGGAACGTGTTAGAGGAAGAAGAAGCTGGACAACGTGATGCTATGCAAGAGGAACTTCAGAGAAATGAAGATGAAGATCATAGGAGAACGAATGCAGAGTCACAAGGATCGGAGAGTGAGCAAGTTAACGAAACTCTACAGCTGCACAACGCGGATCATCCCGGTATGCAGCTCGTCTCTGCACAATTAAATGGAAGCAACTTTCTAAATTGGAGTAAATCTGTGAGAAGAGCTCTAGGAGCTAAGAGCAAACTTGAATTGCTTGATGGAAGCATAGCCAAACCAGATGCTACGGCTCCACACTACAAAGCATGGATCAAGGCTGACTACATGATATCCTCATGGATTATCAACTCAATTTCAAAGGAGCTAGTTGATGCTTTTGTTCATATAGACTCAACAAAAAAGCTATGGAACGCATTAAATCAGAGATTCGGACGAAGCAACGGACCCAAAATAGCGAGGGTGCAGCGGGAAATTGGAGGATACACGCAAGGTAATCAAAGTGTTTTGGTATACTTCAATAAACTCACTGCTATGTGGAATGAGTTGGACGCAATTCTACCACCATTGAACTGTACATGTCGAGCTAGGAATACCTCAGTAGAAAGAGAGGAGAATCAAAGATTGATGCAATTTTTGAATGGGCTCAATGATAGCTATGAAAATGCACGGAATCAAGTCCTCTTCCTCGATCCATTGCCAAATGTGAATAAAGCTTACTGCATGATCCTACAAGTGGAGGATCAAAAGATCACTACCGATACATTCATAGATACAGGTAGTCAAATGGCAATGAATGCTGGACAACAACTCAATGTGAGGCAAAGTGCGTTTGGAAGGCAGTACAGTTTCAAGGGAAGAAGATCGAAAGAGGAGAAGCAAAATCTATACTGCTCGTACTGCAGTAGAAATGGCCATGAAGATAAGGAGTGTTTCAAACTCCATGGATTTCCTGACTGGTACAAACGGTTAAAGGAAGCTAAGGGAAGAATGAAGGCAAATTTTGCTGATACAAATTCTGAAATAGCGAAACAACAAAATGGCAGTGGGAGCATATCTGAGGTTAATTCTGATATTGAGAAGGTGATTCAAAAGGAATTTGCTAAGTGTTTTGGTCACTTGATAAACAAAGGCAGTACATCCACACCAGAAAAACTTGATGCTAATATGATTTTCAATGGATCAAATCCTGAAGAAGAGTTCAACGGACACTACGTATTCAGTATACTTGGAGGAGTTGAGAAGGAAAGATGGATCATCGACTCGGGGGCTAGCGCATATTTTTGTAATCTTGGGATTATGAGAGATACAGTTAAACTCTCAAATCCACAAGATATACATCTTCCAGATGGATCAACCAAGGAAGTTCTATATCAAGGCTCAGTGAAAATCAATGATGAGATTGTTCTCAAAAACGTCCTTCTTGCACCGACGTTCACGCACAATTTAATTTCAGTGGCTCAGTTAGCCAAGGAGAGTTCTGCGCGTTGTGTGTTCCTTAACACACATTGTGTCATCCAGAAAATAAAAACGGATCATATCATGGGAATAGGAAAGCTTATTGGAAACCTATATATGATTGGAGGTGGAGTGTCATGTAACAGTGCCTCAAGCTCGAGATTAAACATGAAGGAGCTGCATGAAACCCTGGGCCATCCATCTGTGGAAGTGATGAACCACATGCCTGGTGTTAAAGGAAAAATGGATTCTGAGGTAATGGAAGCTTTGAAAGGATGTGAGGTATGTATTCGATCCAAGCATGCTCGTTTACCATTTCCTATTCTACATAGGAGAACATCAAATCTATTTGAACTTGTCCATATAGACGTATGGGGTCCTTATAATTCTGCAAGTATTGATAATGTTCGGTTTATGCTTACCATAGTGGAGGACTATAGTCGCATGACTTGGACTTATATGCTTAATACAAAAGGACAAGTATGTTCAGTGCTCAGACAATACATTTTGATGATTAAGAATCAGTTTAAAAGGAGTATTAAGCAAATTCGAACTGATAATGGTACAGAATTTGTTAATCAAAATGTAGCCAGATTGCTCTCTGATTTTGGAATCTTACATCAGAGGTCATGTGTATATTCACCACAACAAAATGGTATTGTAGAAAGGAGGCATCGTAGCTTGTTGCAAATTGCTAGAGCTTTAATGTTTGAGAGCAAACTGCCTGCACATTTCTGGAATTACTCTTTGTTAACTGCCACTTGGTTGATGAATCGAATGCCTAGTCAAGTCCTAGAATGGAAATGCCCTTACTCTATTCTATATGAATCTGAACCAATCTTTGATGACATACATCCATTCGGATGCTTAGCTTATGCTGTCAATCTTCTACCTCACAGATCAAAGTTTGATAGTAGAACTCTAAAATGCATTTTTCTGGGTTATGCAGTAAATCATAAGGGTTTCTTACTATATGATTTGGATGATTCTCAGGTTTTTATATCTAGAGATGTCAAGTTCATGAATTCTACATATCCATTCAAAACTGATGCTCAACCTCTACTGTTATCTGCACCTACACAATCTGTATCTTATCCTATCTTTGAATCTGTCGAACAACCTTTCTCACCTCCATACTCAGATTCTATTGAGAATGACCCTTCCTATGTTTCTTCACTTACTCCACATATCGAAGAACTTCCTCGCAAAAGCACAAGAACATCCAAACCCCCATCATGGATGACAGACTACATCGGTTCTGTCAATCAGTCAGCCTCCACTCATACACATGACTCCCCAAGTTTTACACCTCCTACATTTCCATATCAGATTTCTTGCTGTTTATCTCCAAAGTATACTGCATTCCTTATCAATCTTAACCATCTTCACGAACCCCCATCATACCAAGTGGCAAGTACATATCCTGAATGGAGAGAAGCAATGGATTCTGAATTATCAGCACTGGAAGAAAATCAGACTTGGGTTCTTACTGAGTTGCCACCCGGTAAAAGATCAATTGGGTGTAAGTGGGTCTACAAGGTTAAGATGAATGTGGATGGTTCAGTAGAACGTTTCAAGGCTCGCCTTGTTGCTAAAGGATATAATCGAAATATACGATGTACTATCTTGAGGTATTTTCCCCCGTTGCCAAGCTAGTCACGGTTCGATTTCTCATTGCTACTGCAACTGTATACGATTGGCCTATCCATCAAATTGATGTTAACAATGCTTTTTTACATGGATTCCTACATGATGAGATCTACATGTCTATTCCACAGGGTTATTCTAAAGCCAAACCGGGGCAGGTTTGCAAATTGTTGAAGAGTTTGTATGGCCTGAAACAGGCCTCTCGTGAGTGGAACACTGAGTTTTGCCATCATCTTATTTCCTTTGGATTCACACAGTCTTCTCATGACCACTGCCTATTCGTGAAGGGAGCAGGTTCCACATTTCTTTGTCTCCTCGTTTATGTGGATGACATCCTTATTTCAGGACCTGATGAGAATTTAATTGCTGAGGTAAAATCCTATTTGAATGCAGCATTTACAATTAAAGATCTTGGCTTGGCTAAGTATTTTTTGGGGATGGAAATTGCACGAGGTGTTTCGGGCACTTGTCTAAACCAACGCAAATACATACTGGATTTGCTTGAATCCACTGGACTTCTTGGCTGTCGACCTGCCACTACTCCTTTCCCGCAAGGTACCTCTCTCTCTGCCACAGGTTCTCCTCTCCTTGATGAACCTGATACGTACAGAAAATTGGTGGGCAAGTTGTTATACCTTAATCTCACTCGACCCGATCTCAGCTACGTCGTGCAGCAGCTGAGCCAATTTGTAAGCAAACCATGTAAGCATCATTGGGATGCAGCCATACATGTTTTGAAATACTTAAAAGGATGTCCTTCTCTTGGCTTGTTCTATCCTACTGGTTGCAATTTGCTTATTACAGCATATAGTGATGCGGATTGGGCTACTTGCGCAGACACGCGTCGATCTTTAACGGGGTATTGTGTCTTTCTAGGTCATTGTTTTATCTCTTGGAAATGCAAGAAGCAGACTACCATTTCTGTTTCCTCTGCCGAAGCTGAGTACCGCGCGCTTAGTGCCACGGTACGCGAGCTCACTTGGATCAATTTTCTGTGTGCTGATTTTGCTATTGTAGTGCAACTTCCCATTCCTTTGTACTGCGACAACCAAGCTGCAATCCACATTACAAAGAACCAGGTTTTTCACGAACGCACGAAGCATTTGGAGATTGATTTCCATCTCGCCAGAATCGCTTTACGTGAAGGCTTTCTCGTCCCATCTCATATCTCCACCAAAATTCAGTTGGCTGATTTGTTCACCAAAGCTCTGCCTGGTTCCAGATTTCAATTTCTCCTATCCAAGCTCGGATTGGTGGATCTCCACCGCCTCCAGCTTGCAGGGGGGTAAAGAGAGTCTTACTACTCATGCATGCACGCATGCATAATAAGCCAGCTGTATACACATATGAGCTGGATGCGTGTATGTGTCTACACTGTGAGCAGCGCTCGTGAAGGCGTGTGATGTTGCGTGTAGTGGTTATTAGTAACAGCTGGCTTCTTATATTTGTTACGAGTTTGTTGAAGTTGTTAGTAGCTGTTATAACCGTAACTCATTAGATGATATTTCTCTTCTATAATCCTTTTCTTTTCCTACTCCTATAAATAAGGAGTCTGCAATATGTACTGCAGATTTTTCCCTTTCAATAAGAAATAAAGTTTGACCTTCGACTTGAAGGTTTTCTATCATCTACATTTACATCTTGTAGATTTCTACAGCACTACGATGACTATCCATCAACGTTTGTTCCAGTTTTTGAATATGATCGGGCATAGAACAAACCGTTGATTTCTGTAGTGACACCATCTCCTCAGAGGTAGCTTCCGATCCCTGTTCGATATTTTTCTTTGATGGGTTAGTCCAAGGTAAGTTAGGAAGCTTATTACCTGTAAACAACATGTTACAGATTGTGAACTGCTGAAAGTCATCGAATAGTGCATCGCGAGCACCATCTGGGAGGCCCTACTTCTTCAACAGTTGGTATAGCAGAGAGGGAATCCAGGATGTGGCTGTCCAGCAACTACTCCTATTTGCTCCACAACAAGTTTACCAAAATGGAAGAGGATTCCTTTTTCAAACTTGTAAAACAGAACACCATGGGGCATCGTCACAACTGTGTTGTTTGATGATACAATCCAATTCGAGGTCATGATCTTCTAGAACACTGAATGAAGATAAGTGAGACTTCCACTTGATATTGGGTTTTTTCATTTCCTTATCCTGCTTCCTGTTATCTCCCGTGCTTCGAGATCATAATACTCAACAGCAACATCATTTATCAACTCATCTATCCCAAAGACAACATTAATCTCACATGCTGAAATGTTAAAAACTTTCCGTCTGAAATACACCCTACAATACTTGTTGGATATACAGTCAGCGAAAGATTTTTCCAAATTTACATATACATGACGAATAACATTCTTTGGATATATGTAGATATCTATAACTATCTTAAAGAGTCATCTTACCTTAAGGAACTCAATGAGATTGTGTAGAGAGAAAGATACCTCATCAATTTTTCTTTCATTTATGCACTTTTAAGTGTTTAAATTGTTCTCATCGTTCTGCGCCTCCTTCGAGTAGAGCTTGTATGAAATGGCCCTATCAGCATCAACATCGGAATCGACGAACATAGAAGCATTCTCCGAGCTAGAGTCTCAGTTCTCTTCCTCTGAATAGGGACTTGGTGGTGCCTGCGAAACTGCATCCTGGGTCGATGTCCGAGCAGCTTCTTGGAAAGTGTGATAGAGTATGATTATTTTATTACTCAAATAATGGATGATTATCCATTATGAGCTTAAATCATACAAATCAAACATGTGATAGAGTATGATTATTTTATCAATCAAACCTAATCACTCAAACCAAACACCCCTTAAAATCCTTCTCTTTTGATTATCTTTCTTTTTTAATTCTCTTCATTAACGTGAAGCCTTTTCTATCTCTCTCACTCTCTGGTTCTCTTTACTTACATTCACACCTCTTTATGATCTTCCATCTTCTCATCTTCTATTATGATCTTCCATCTTCTCTGTTATTTAATGTTGGCCCAAAATTGTAGATCCAAATCCAAATCTCCCTAATGTTTTCTTAAACCTAATCTCACCTCTCTACCTATATATATTAAAAGTCACGCCTTTCTTGGTGCGAAGCAATGTAATAAATATATGCCTCTTCTTCCCTTTTGTTCTAATTGAGAGTCAGAGAGAGAGAGAAATAGAGACTTTGTGCTGCTCGTGAGCACTTGAGAGTGCATCAGGAAGACGCGTCTATGAGGGAGGAGGGCTGCGATTGCCGAGCCGACGAGATAGCCACTCCTTTGGTGGAGCCACGGTTGTGTGTGCGCGAAGGAGGAGCCGCACTTTGGCCGGTTGTTATCTCTATTTTCTTTCTTTCTTTCTTGTTGTGTTCGGTGTCGAAAAACACCGTCGAACGACGCTTGAGTTCTTTGCCGGGTCGTTCGGGAGGTCTTGTCCGGGCGCGTTCATGACGACGATGAGCCGGATTCACAACATTCTCATCTCATTTTGCAAGGAATTCTTAGGGATTTTCAATTATATTTTATTTCAATTAGTTAAGTCAATAATTATTATTGATTAATTTTAAAAATTTATGTAGATTTTGTTGATTATATACGAGGAATTTATTTGTTTAAGGTTAATAAGAGAGTTTGATTTAGTCGTATTTAAAGCAATTACGGACTATTGGTGCTATGCTTTTCCTCTCTCTTATATGATTAATTTTATATTTTATATTATGCGCTTTTGTTTAATATCTTTCAAAGTATCTATCTAGATTCTAGACATAAAGAAAGAGAGTAGAACAATTGATATGCGCCTTAACGTCCATTTGATGAATCTCAAGATTGTGCAAAGCAAAGAATTGCGAGAAGCACCCTAATAGACGTAATCCTCGCCATCACGGTGAATAGGTATCGAAGAAATCGTACTTCTCTTTGTTTAAACCCTTTGACAACCAAACGGGCTTTATACTTTTCAATTGATCCATCTCGCCTTGTACTTTTTAAGGATCCACTTGCATCCTAAGGGCTTACAACCTTCGCAAATCAACCAAAGCGCCCAGTGTGGTTTTGCAAAATGGAATCAATCTCACTTTGAGCGACCTCTTGCGGCATCCCGTCCGGCCGAGCATAGCTACTTTGATTGAAGTTGGTTCTTCGTCCAACATGAACGCAATATAGTCGGGACCAAAGTCCTTTGGCGTTCGACTCTATTGCCACGTCTCGGTTCCGACCTCTGCGATCGCACTCGATCGCTTATGCGATATCGGTTCTTCCTCCAAAGGTTTAGAACTCAAGCTTCACCATCGCTTCTATTGCTAGAATTGGCTTCACTTTTATCCTTATCTTTACAGGGATAAACACTTTCAAAGAATATAGCATTCCTCGACTCAATCGTCGTCCCCACAACATATCCGGTACCTCGACTGTGGATCGAAACGATAGTGCTGCTGTTGCTCAGCATACCCAATAAAGATACAATCGATCGCTTTAGGTCCAATTGTAACTTGTTTTGGAAGAGCACCTCAACCTTCGCCAAACACCCCCACACTTTGAGATATTTGACGATGGCTTTCTTCCTTCCACAACTCGTAAGGAGTGACATCCTTACCTTTGAGTGGAATCTTGTTCAAGATGTAGTTGGTCGTCAAAACAACTTCCCCACAAGTTTACAGGGCAACCACGAACTAATCAACAAAGCATTCATCATCTCCTTAGTGTTCGATTTTTACGTTCGAAGAACGCCGTTAGACGAGGTGAATAAGGAGCTGTCGTTTGGTGTATTATACCACTTTCGTTGCATAATGCCTCAAACGGAGCTACATATTCTCCCCCTCTATCACTTCGAACAGTCTTAATTCGACAGCTTAATTGATTCTCGGCTTCGTTCTTGAAGTTTTTAAAAGCTTGATAGCACCGCCTTTACTTCTTAGAAGGTAAAGATAACAATATCTTGTCTGATCATCAATAAACGTGATGAAGTACTTTTACCACCTCTAGTTTGTACAAACTTTAAATCACACATATCGATGTGAATAAGTTCTAGAGGCTTAGTGCTCCGTTCTACCGAATGAAACGGTAACTTAGCCATTTTAGCTTCCACACAAACCTCACATTTCGTTTGTGTATTAACTTCATTTAACTTTAGTAAATCTAAATTTACTAATCTTTTTATTGCATTTAGATTAACATGTCCTAATCTACAATGCCATAAATCGAGCACTCGGTCAGTAAGAGAAGTAGATGCTTTTCATTCATCATAATTTTGGGTACACGGCGACAACCATTACATTTAGTTTGAAAAGACCCCGTGAGATAACCTCTACCAAGAAACTTTCCAAACTTAGTCGAGACAAACTTGTCCGACTCAAAACTAGTCTAAAACCTTTATTAACTAGAATAGAGGCCTCGACACTAAGTTCTTGCGAATGTCGGGACATGCGGACATCCTTGATGTGATCTCAATGCCGGACGTCATCTTGAGCACCACATCACCAACTCCGCAACCTCGGACGAAGCTTGGTTCCCCATGTTGAGCTTCCTCCTCAGCAGCTTGTAGGTGGAGAAACGCATCTTTTCGGCGCATATGTGCGATTGCGCCGATGTCGATGAACCATCCACCTTGATTCTCGACGTGATTGACTTCTTCGGTCACCACAAGCCAAGTCATCCTTGTCCCATTTGTCAAGTCCTTCTCGACAACGTTGGTAACTTGCTTAGCCTTCTTCTTCTTAGGTCGACGGCGGTCCTTACTGTGTGGCCATGCTTGCCACAATTGTATGATCCCGTCAAACTTACGGAAACCACCTTCCTTCGCTTTATCTTTGACATTGGGACGAACACGTTTGTTGGAGGGACCGCTCTCTCCAACAGTTGGCTCTAAAGCATCGATCGCCCTTCCCTTTAGTTCTAGCTTCTTCACGTCGACTCGATCGCGCGATCGGCGATCAAGTCTTCAAGTGTCATATCCTTTCGCTTGTGCTTAAGGTAGACCTCAAGTCTCTCCACCCCGGGTAGCTTCTCAATCAACGTAGCGACGACAAAGCCGTCCGAAACAAGGTGTGCCGCGGCTTGAACCTCGTGCACAATGAGTTGAAACTCTTGCACTTGGTCCATGATCGGTCGAGAATCGACCATCTTGTAGTCCAAATATTTGGCTACAATAAACTTTTAGTACCGCATCATCACTACGGTATTTCTTTTCTAGCGCATCCCACATACTTTTGGATGTCGTTACAACAAAGATAAACACTATACAAGCTATCTTCTAAACTACAGTATAAAATTTTTACAAAGGTAGTCGCGGTCGCCGATTGTCATATCTTTGCTCGGACGTGAAAGTCCGTCACTTGACCGGGCGGCGGGCTCATCTTCCACCAAGAAGTTGGCGGCCCAGCGTCGTGGTGAAACGGCATCTTTGCTGCCATCTCTTGAAGTCGGATCCTCCAAACTTGGCGGCTTCTCGTGGCGGCATCATCCTCATGGTATGAGCAGGCGTCGAGATCGATCCATGATCGGATCCACCAGCACCACTCAAGTGTCTTTGAAACATGGAACTCGAATGAGAACCACGGTGTTAGATCCTATGGATCCAACGGTCGACCCAATCGAAAAGTGCGATCGTCGAACGAAGGAACCACTAAAAGTGGAACCAATTGTTGAACCACTAAAGTGGAACCAACAATCGACCAAAGGGTCCCATGGTTGACCGAAGGCATCGAACCAAACATGACCCGAAGCCATTGTGCGGTGGCGGCGAAGCGAGCGGCGAAGCGGCAGCGGCGGCGGCGGAGGCGGTCGGTGGCGAGAGCAGTCGACATCTCCAAGCAAAGGTTTAGGTTTCGAAAGTTTTAAGTCAATTTTAAGTCGACTCTTTCGTGGCAAGTAATATCTCGTCTTGCGATTGTTGGAAAGGTGTACGAGCGATGCAGATTTGCCGGCGTATTACAACGTGAAATGCAAAGGTAGGAGATCAAAACTAACAATGAATTTGAAAATGTAAAATACAATCGAAATCAGAAAACCGTAAGCGGATGCCGAGTCGAGGAGGCCTCTTTCCATAAGACGAGATACGCCCAGTAGTGCTCTCGGTTACGGGCGTATCGTCCCCAAAGATGAAGCGGCGTCTCTCGTAGGTGGCGACCGCATGACCAACGAGCTCCGTGAATCGGACGGAGGCGAGGCGAGCTTGGACACGAAAATAAGTATGCGAGGAGTGCTCTAGGTATCTTTGGAATGCTTTTGCGATGGTTGGCTTATCTTTGAGGAGACATGTCCTATTTATAGGCGTCGTCCCTCATGGGAAAGCATCTTTGAGTCAACACCGCATTGATGTCGGGTGTTACGGAGTTATGTCCCCTATGAGTGTCGGCGGTTTCGAGACAACGTGGGCACGCTTTCCGCAGAGCCATCATGTCGGGCGTTACGACGGTTACGACGAATCGACAACGCGTGCGTCCGTGTTCATTGGGCGATCCGGGCGTCTCTTGAAGTGCAGCAAGCAGCCCAACGGGCCACACACGAGTTGGGCCTCGGACCAACTCCATCGCACAAGCAGCCCAACGGATTGGGCTACACGATTGGGCCCGGACCAACTTCATCTTTGGGCTCGATCAAACGTTGATCCAAAATATAAGACAATGGGCCACGGAACCAGCCCAGAACAGCCCCAAAGACCACCCAAAGACCAATTGCCAAGATCCAAGATCCAAGATCCACGATCCACGATCCACGATCCACGATCCACGATCCACGATCCACGATCCACGATCCACGATCCACGAACCGAACCGGCAGGCAGCGACCGGACCGACCGGACGGGAACCGACCCGGACCCGGAGCCGGGCCGGGCCGGCCGGGCGGGCACGGGCGCGGGCGCTGGCGCGGGCGACGGGCGCGGCGGCGGCGCCGCGCACGGCACCGGGCCGAGGCGGCGGCGGCGGCGGCGTGTGTGGGGGCTTTCCGACCCGTCATCTTGTGCATAATTATACTAAGTGTTCAATGACCCACTTATATAGACAATTAATGAAGGTACATTAATCAATGTGGGATAAGGATTAATTAATCCATGCTTATCCCATTAATCACATAACTCCATGTTTAAGTGACCAACTTTGATCCATTATTTCTCACTCACCGGAAATCGGTTTGAGAATGTGAATACACCACGATCATCTACTCGGGCGTAGATCGATCCTATGCCGCTTAATTTCACAAAATTAAGCGTTACGTCACTCAAAATCTTGGTCAAAGTAAACTTCCTGAAATTGACCACATATATAATATTATATATATATGCACGCGATTTTCAACAACAGTCACAAGGCATATTTTTTCATATATTTGATGAATTTTTCATATAAATGAAAGACAGGGTCATGCGGTGTTCCTCTCAACATAAGCTGCAGTATTGGTGCAGCCACCTAATGTTCACATACGAAAGGACTCAAAATATTTAATAAAGAAACTTTGTTGTAGTAGAGAAACATAAATATGAGTTCATTTATTTATTTTTATTTTTTATGGTGAGCTAGTATTAAACTATTTTTTGGTTTTGATTTGAGGAGTATATTAAAGTTAAAAAGACATGCAATTTACAACAAATTTCTAAGGATTCAAAATAATTACAACCGGACAAAATATGATTCAAAGTCAACTAGAAAGACTTGAGGTAAGCTTTCTTCCCGATTACTTATTTATATATACATATATCCACCCATCTAATTGTATATCTGAACCCAATTGCAGATTTATATCCACCCATCTAATTCTACATCTCAACTCAATTTGCCATCACCAAAAATGCCAATTTCTTTGCTTCAACAACTTGTTCTCCTCACTTTAATTTCAACAATTATTAGCCTAACAAAGCTTGGTCATGCATACAACCAGAAAACACTCTTACTTGAGCTGAAGAACGATTTGAAATTCAATTCTTCTGTCTCAACAAAACTGGTGAGATGGAATCAAACCGATGATTGTTGCGAGTGGGAAGGTGTGGGATGTGATGCTGCAGGGCATGTTACGAGTCTGCAACTCGACTACGAAGGCATTTCAGGTGGAATTGAGAATTCATCAAGTCTTGTGAGTCTTGAGTATCTTGACAAGTTGAACTTTGCACACAATTCGCTAAAGGGGAGTATTCCCATTCTAAATCTCTCTAACTTGGTTGAGTTAGATTTGAGCAGTAACCATCTCAAAGGTCCTATTTCTAACTCGTTTGTCAATCTTGAAAGTCTTCAGGTTCTCTCCTTATCTAATAACTTGTTCAATGGCACTTTTCAACTTGAAAATCTTCAAAGGCTTCACAATCTCACAACTCTCAATCTCTCTTACAATAACTTGTCACTTGATGCAAGCACCAATAGTTCAAATTGGTCTGGATTTTCCAAACTAAAGAGGTTAAGCCTAGCTTCCTGCAACCTGCACAAATTTCCTGATTTTCTAAAACAGTCCAACTTGAACTTTTTGGACATCTCAAACAACCAGATTGCAGGGGAAATACCTAGTTGGATTTGGGAAATTGGAAATGGAGCTCTTTACCATTTGAATCTTTCTTATAATGAATTTCTTGATCTGCAAAAGCCTTACCACATTCCCAGCTTTCTTGCTCAGCTAGATTTACGTTCTAACAGGCTCCGGGGTGAGTTGCCCCTGTTGCCACGAGGCGCCTCCTATGTAGATTTATCTGATAACCAATTTGACAACCCCATTCCTCTTAGCTTTGTAAGCTCCAATTCCTTTCTGATTTTCTTGTCTATTGCAAATAACACCATAAGTGGGTCAATTCCAACGTGCATTTGTAATGCTGAATCCATTCGAGTTCTCGACTTATCTCTCAATATTTTGAGTGGCAGTATACCTCCATGCCTTGTAGAAAGGATGTCCAATCTTCAAATTTTCAGTCTTAGCAGAAATGGCATAAGTGGTGATATCCCAGATAAATTTTCGAACAGCTGTGGCTTGAGAAAGTTGGGTCTCAACAGCAACAACTTAGGAGGTAATTTTCCGAAGACCCTAGAAAATTGCAAATCATTGGAGTTGGTGTATGTTGGAGAGAATAACATTGAAGGTAGTTTCCCGTGCATGTTGTCATCAAGATTGAAAGTCTTAGTGTTGCGTTCCAACAAATTCTATGGAGAGGTGAAATGTAGTGAAAACTGGCCAAACCTTCAGGTCATCGACATATCTTCCAATAATTTCAGTGGAGATCTGCATCAGATAAGCTTCTCGACCTGGAATAATATGGTGCTAGACAGTGATGCACATATGAAACACAGGAGATTGGTACCTCCGGACTTCAAATACTTGAATATCATCGATAGCTCACAGTTACCGAAAAATTTTACAGTTGTTGATTTCTCTTCCAATAACTTCCACGGAGAGATACCAGAAGCAATAGGTGATCTGAGCTCTCTTCTTTACCTCAACTTATCCCAGAATGCCCTCACGGGCAGAATCCCAAAATCATTGGGTAACATGACGGAGCTTGAAGCACTTGATCTCTCAGTAAACCAGCTAGCAGAAACGATTCCAGTGGAGCTTGAACGCATCACATTCCTTTCATTTTTTAATCTATCCTACAATAAGCTGGTTGGAAGGATCCCAACAGGTAATCAATTTGCAACATTTGGGAATGATTCATATACAGGAAATGCAGGGCTATGCGGTTTTCCTCTTAACATAAGCTGCAGTAACTATGGTGATGATCCCACCAAAACTTGAAAACATGCAACCACATGGAAAGCCGGAGATGGAGTGGTATTATATATGTTTAATCTCTTTAGCTATCATAGTACTAGGCTTTTAATAATTAGATGTTTTACTCCATCCATGTAGATGTTTTACTCCAGTACTTGGCTGATTTGCAGATATTTTTCTGTTTATAATTAATTTCTTGATTGCCAAAACTTGTGTGATGATCCGCGCCGTCCACAATTAAAAATTAAAAATTAATTAAATAATAGTTAATCAATAATTTAATATCAATTAAGCATTTATTAATTGTAATCAAGGTTAATTAAGTTAACTAATTATTTATTTATTAATTTTTCATTAGAGTTAATTAATTTCAGTTAGAATTAAAAAGCATAGTTAAGGTTAATTAGTTCTTAATTAAAATTTCTTCATTTCTCCCCTACCTTTTCTTCTCTATACTTTTCATTAGAGATAAAATTTATTAGCCCGCAATTAATTTCAATCCCATAAGATATCATCTCGTTCTGTTAAGGGATGCTTACTTTTCTTGATCGATAATATATATGATTAAATATTTTTATTTTTATTAGTAGGATTTCTCCAATCTTACCTCTTTCAATTAGATATAAAAAATCAAGCAAGTTGATTCAAATTATAGAAACTAGTTTATAATCCGTCGAGTTTCAACAGAGGATTATTTTACGTTATAAGTCATAGATATGAACCTAAAATTTCACTTGGACATGTTGATTAATGTTCATGCTCATTTAGAAGTTATATATATCTAAAATGTCTTATTTTATCAAGTATAATAATAGGTTAGAGAATTTCATCTTATTTTATTATCTATAATAATTGAATACAAAATTAATGATATACGTATTTGAGCTCAAGTTGATCTAGACCTTTAAGTCAACCATTTAAGTCTTTCCACTAGTGCCCCAACAAGTCTACGTAAGACATAATGGTATTGGGCGAGCTGTGGAATATATGATCACTTTAGCTGTAACAACTAGTCTATCAACAAACTAAAAATTAGTTTAGGTGGAACCACTTTGAAATTCTAATGCAATAAAGACTATACTTGTTAGCAGAACAATGTTGAAAGAAAAATAAAAAAAATTTAATTTTTTTTAGTAATTATCAAATTTTGTTTTTAGGCCTTAGTGGTAATTTTACGTTTATTCTCCAATGAATTGATATAGGTATCATGTGAATGAAGATGACCGACTATGAGTGTATTTTTATAAATAAGTGGGTTCACTACAACAAAATATTCCAATAGTGACATGATTTTTGAAGAATTGTGACACATATGGATGCCACTAAATAAATTTGTGACGTCTTGTGGATGGGTAACTATTATGCATGTCACAAAAAAAAGTATGTCATAAAATTTAGTGAAATTTATAAGTGTAGCTATTTTTGTTACATATGAACGTGTAACTATTTTTTTGACATGTGAAAGTGTAACTATTTTTTGTAGTTCCTAGTTTCTCATATTTGAACTTTTTCTCTCCCTTTTTTCTTTACCTTTCAACATTTTTTGTTTGGCTTTGATGTCTGTTATATTTAATAAATTAATTATCTATTATATTGGAATAAATTATCTCTGTTATTTTGGAAATGTTAATTCTAAAAAAAGGTCTCAATTTGGAACACCAAAATCGGACAACTAATTGAATATATATATAGTAAAATTTGAAACTCTTGAGTTATAGTAAAATTTAGTTATATTCCTATATGTAACAAAAAAAAATATTGTACCATGTTTAAATGTAGTACGTTTAATTACATGGATAGATGTGACAAATTTTACTACATTTTCAAGTGTAACAAAATTTACATATATTTTTATGTGTAACAAAAATATATTGATGTATGTATTGGTGTAATTAAATTTTGCCACATCTAAAGATGTCATAAATTTTGTAACACTTCTCTTGGTGTCACTAGAATTATGTAACTACTAGACATTTTTTTTGTAGTGGTTGATTTAGACCTTTAAGTCAACCATTTAAGTCTTTCCACTAGTGCCCCAACAAGTCTACGAAAGACGTATTCGTATTGGCCGACCTATGGAATATATGATCACTTTATTTTCGTGTAAAAGATCATTTTATTTATCTTTAATTGGTAAAGTTTAATGAAAATTTAAAAATAATAATAGCAAAATTAAATAAAATTTCTCAATAAAAATATATAATTATTTTATTTGGCCAACCAATTAATTAATTGACCAAATTAAATTGGTAGTGCAAAATAATTGTACTAATTTTTATATTGATTATCAAAGATCTCGAGATTAGCTTTTACTAATTTTTATCTGTTTAAGTTAATATTCGATAATACACTCCCTATACGTAATAATTTGGTACAAAAATGATGTAGGTAAGCTTACGTTGATTTAGCCTTTCAAGTCAACTGTTTAAGTCTTCCCGTCTCTTCTGAGAATTTTAATATTCATTTGTTGAGTGTTAAAACATATTATATTATTTATTTGTTGTGTGAAGAATCTCCCTCCCTCCTTAAAAATTATTCTTTGATTTTGGCGGCACAGATTTTAATGAATTTAATGAGTATAAAGTGAGCGAAGAATGAGATCCACAGTGTAAAATGTATTATATGAGTGAAAATGGTGGGCCATGGATATTTTTTTTGTAAATAAATAGGTTGATTTTGACCTTTAGTCAACCATTTAAGTCTAAGAAAGACGTAATCGTATTGGCCGACCTGTGGAATATATGATCGCTTTATCTTCGGGTAAAAGATCACTTTAATTATCTTCGTGTAACAACTAGTCTATCAATACGCTAAAAATTAATTAAGGTGGAACCACTTTGAAATTCTAATTCAATAAAGACTAGTTAACAGAACATTGAAAAAAAATATAAAAAAAATTAAAGGAAATTTTAGTAATTAACAGAAGGGTGAGCGTTCGGATTTCGGTTCGAATTTTTGCCTAATCTGAACCGATCCGAAAATCTAAATTTTAAGAGGAAAACAATCCGATCCGAAGCGAATATCCGAAAATCCCAAAATTTTATAAAAATATCCGAACCGAACCAAAAAATCCGAAATTATGAAAAATCCGAAAATCCGAAACCAATTTTTATTAATTCTTATATATATTTATATTAGATTTAAGAATATTTAAATAAAATATTATTATTTATCTATAAATTATATATAATTCGGATTTTCGGATTTTTTCGGATTAAAAAAATCCAATCCGATCCGATCCGAAAATCCGAAATTTTGAAAAATGTCAATCCAATCCGAACCGAATTTTACATTTCGGTTTGGTTCGGATCGGATATTCGGATTTCGGGTATTTTGCTCACCCCTAATTAACAGAACATCTTTTAGTTAGCTCCTCAATCGATAAAGTTCTTTTTAATTTGCTATTTTACATTTCAACTCTAATCATCCTACAAAATAACCTCATGATGCATTCTAATGCCAAGTTTGTTGCATACAACTTAAAATAGACGAAAGTTACTAAAAAGCTTGCATTACTTAATAGGTATTTGATGTGGTGTTAGTCGAGCTACACACAGCGCAACCATGAATATAGCAGCTGCGGGTAAATTTAAAAAAATAAAACAAAAAAAATAAAACATATGAATATGACGTTGTTGTTCTTGATGATGGTTATTCCATTAATCAGTGCCATGTTTGAAGAACTACCAAGTGTTAGATGAAATGCCTATACAGGAAATTGAGATTTTGGTCGACTTAAGAAGTAGAAATTTCATGTGATTATTTGGTCACAACTGAGATTTAGTGTAGTTAATCATGATTGGCGGGAGTTATAGTTGAATCAGATTATCAAGAAAAAAAATATATAAGTTATTTTTATCTTAAGCTTTCTAGACCGATTAACCCGACATGTTAGTCCAAAAACCGAAAATTTAATATTTAAGTTGAAAATTTCTTACCCGGAAAGAATGTCAATCCAAATGACCCAAAACCGAATAACCGGGCAACCTGAGTAAGTTAGCCAAGACTCGAACGGGTTGACCCGATTGACATGTCCCTAGTTGTGAGGGCATCCTCGTTAGTAGCAGTTAATATAATTCCTTTCCTTTTTTAATGTTTTATTTGTAATTCTTTTTGTGTGCTTATCTTTTTCCCCGTCGCTGCCCGATGTTCTTTTCCAATCGTTATGGTTTGACTGGAAATTCTTATAAACATATATTCCCTCCTTCTTCAAATATAGTTTCTTTTTGGTATATCCCTCAAACTTTTTTTTTTTCATTTATGAAAATTATCTTACAAAATACTTCATACTTTTTACATTATTTATTTATGTTTTTTATCATCTATGGTCCACCACTATCTATCTTTTTTACTCTTTAAAACAAAATATTTATTTACACCTTTTACCATCCATAATATACTATAAATTAATTTAACACCACACTAATGTGAGACCTTCTTCTATTCACAAAATATCCAACAATTTTTATTAAAATTTGTGCATAAGATTTTCATGAAGAAAATTGGGGATTGGTGGAAATAGTATTTGCTTGATAGGATTATGTTGCACCATTGGGAGACAAAATTAACCGTAATTCCGATCCACGCGTATCTTTTTTTATTTCGACTTTAAGTTTTCTTCATATAATTGCGGACCAAGCAAAACCATCGCTATCAGGTATTTTATCAAACGGTTTCCGGGCGTCAACAGCCATGCCCAAACTGGAATAGAAATCAATTGTCGCGGACGGTTATAAATGCAGAATTCAATTGTATCTTATCTTATAACTAGTATTTAGAGGTACTAAAATGCATGGGTGGGATTGCTTGAGCGGTGCACTTTGTTAGATATACAAACTTCAAGTGGGCTTATTCTGTTATTCATGAACAAACCTTTGACGGCTTTCGTCTCTTCTTCACAGTTAATGTTGAGATTTGTCTAACATATGAAACTGTTTAAGTTGTGATCGGAGTGTTGAGATATGGAGCCTAATAGGAGGACTAGAATAGAATCATTGGACTTGAATTCTAGTCAGGATAGGATTAGAATTAGAGTTTATGAAGAAATTCTAGTCAGATTATGATTGTGCCTATTAGGATTTTTTTAATTCTTATAAATAGCCACTCTCATTATAATTGTAGTGTGCACAATATTTTCATCATAATATCTGTAGTGGAGATCACTAACTTGACGGCGCCTCCAGATGTAATCTCCTAAAGACAAATTTGGTAAATAATTTTCGTATGTGTTTTTTTTTGCTTTCGTATTTATCGTGTGCTTTATTTCGTAACTAGTGGTATCAGAACTATATTTTCGATGGGAGCAAATACAATGGTTGATAGAAAAATACCAATTGAGAAGTATGATGGTTCATATCTCGGATTCTGAAAGATACAAATCCAGAATTACCTGTATGGTAAGGATTTATATTAGTATCTAGGTATGAAATCAGATGGCATGAGGGAGCATGACTAGAAGTGGTTGGACAGGAAGGCAATGAGTGTGGACGTCAACCGCTCAACACAGGACGCTATCTTGGCCTGCCATCTCTTATTGGGAGAAAGAAAAGAGACATCTTTGGGCACCTAAAGGATCGCCTCTGGAAGCGTATCCAAGGGTGGCAGGGGAAGAAGCTCTCGAGAGCAGGAAAGGAGGTTCTTCTCAAAGGGGTAGCGCAAGCTATCCCGGCTTTTTGCATGACAACCTTTTTGCTTCCTACTGGCATGATTACTGATCTTGAAAGGATGATGAATAAGTTTTGGTGGGGTGGGGATAATAATAAGAATGCTGGAATTTGTTGGATGAAGTGGGAGAGGATGTGTGTCGAGAAAGAGAAGGGGGGATTGGGGTTCAGGAACCTCCAACTGTTTAATATCGCTATGCTAGGGAAGATAGGATGGCGTCTTCTGAATAACCCGGAAGCTCTTATTAGTAGGGTGCTTAGAGCCAAATACTATCCGGGAGGTTCGTTTTTAACGGCTAAGGTCGGCAACAGCCCAAGCTTCACTTGGAGGAGTATTTGTGAGACTCAAGACTTGGTTAGGAGAGGTACGCGTTGGCGTGTGGGGGGTGGCGATAACATCAAGGTTTTTGAGGATCCATGGCTTCGAAGTGACGACAATTTCTATATATCGACTAGACATTCTGGAAGCCTTCGCAACATGAGAGTCAGGAAGCTTATGCTTCCGGGCTCGAATGATTGGGACATGAACCGTTGCAATGAGATCTTTAATGCTAGAGACATCAGAGAGATCATAAAATCCACGTTCCAGAAGGTAGTGTTGAAGATAAACTTATTTGGCATCTCTCAAAAAAGGGCAATTACACTGTTAAATCTGCGTACACCATGGCTTGCTCTCTTACTATAAACGAGACGTGGGCTTCGGATGGGAGATGGAGGCTTATCTGGAGTCTTGATGTTCCCTCAAAAGTGAAGATTTTACTGTGGCGAGCGGCAAGAAATAATCTTCCTACTAAGGCGAATCTTTGGAGTAGAGGAGTCACGGTGGAGGGGGAATGTAGCATCTGCCGCAAGGATGTGGAAACTGTATGGCACGCCTTCCTTTCATGCCCCTTCGCAATTAAATGCTGGGAATCTGTGGGGTTGGATAGAGTTATCGTAATGCCCAGGAAAATCTAAATTCGTTTGAGGATGTGTTATTCAGGAGCCTGAGCAGCGGGGTGGGAGACAGCCCAGCCAGAATAGGTATGATAATGTGGCAAATATGGAAGGACCGAAATGCGGCTGTGTGGAGAGATGTGTTCCCTACTCCTGCGAGATCTTGTGACAGCGCCCTAGGCTACCGGGAAGAGTGGCTGGCAGCAAAGTCAATACAGCCCCTGAGTGGGTCGAAAGGTAGTCATGTGGGTAGTTTGGGGTGGCATGATATGGAGAATGGATGGTTCAAATGTAATGTGGATGCTGCATTTTCTGAGGAGAATCGTTGCTTTGGCTTAGGCTTTTGTATTCGGGACTGCAATGGCAGGTTCATTGCGGGAAAGGTGGTCAGAAAACGTGGTACAATTAGAGTGGAGGAAGGGAAACTATGGGTATTCTGGAGGCGCTTTCTTGGATCAAAAGTCTCCACATAGACAAGTGCAAGATAGAGACGGATTGTAAAGTTGCGAGCGAGGCCATCAATTCTGGTGTGGAAGATTTATCCGAGATGGAAGTGCTAGCGGCAAGATGTCGAGAAGAGATGGGTAGTGGAGGTGAATTCCTAATCAAGCATATCAGAAGAGAGCTTAATCAAATTGCTCATTGTTTAGCTAAACTTGCTATTAGATTTGTTGCTACGCATGTTTGGACAGAACCCCCAGATGTTGTGGAGGGTCTTCTCCATATTCCATGTTCGTGTCAGTAATAAATCTGTCGTTTTGTTGTTCAAAAAAAAAAAAAGAAACATAGTGCTCCAGATGATCAAAGCGAGACCAAGGAGATGATGAAGATATTGTCACCGAAGAAGGGTTGAAACGAGCATAGATCATAAAACTCATCGGTCGATGAGATCTCAGATGCTTTGATCCCGAGCATGAGTGAGAAGGGAATGAGAGAGATGAGGTATAAGGAAGAGTTGTCATAACTCAAGACAGACAGTTGACGCTAGTCAGTTTGAGGACAGTGTTTTCGAGAAATAGAGAAGAGTGAGTTTTAAAAAGGATGACAGAACCTTGAAGCAGCAGAAGTCGAGTGCCTAGGATTCTCACGATGCATGCAGTCAAGTTGTTGAGTTAGATGTTTTTGACTTGCGTGGGAGCAATGAACTTCAGAATCAACACATCATTGAAGAACCAGACAGACCACCACCACCGAAGCAAGTCAGAGAGCAAACGAGGCAGGTGGAGGATGGGAGCAAGTGGGTACTTGCAATGGATGAGATGAATTATCTGATGTCCATGTTTACTAAGGTTGTAATCTTAGAGAAATTGAAGCTATGATAACTTCAATTGGCCTTAGAACTTGAAGTTGAAGGCTTAACGCTGCCGCACAAATACAGGGAAGAGGTCAAGGTCAAGAAGTTACGATTACGATCAGTCTATAGATGGGAGATTGTTGGGATACGAACATGATAGAATAGGATTAAAATAGAATCATTGAACTTAGAGGAATTCTAGTTAGATTAGGATTCTGTCTATTAGGATTTTTGCATTCTTATAAATAACCCATCTCATTGTAATTATAGTGTGCACAATATTTTCATCAGAATATCTCTAGTGGAGATCCTGGATTTGATAGCGCCCCCACACGTAGTCTCGTGGAGACGAATTGGATTACCAATTCTCGTGTGTTTTTTTCTTGCTTTTGTATTTGTTGTGTGCTTTATTTAGTAACACAGACCATTTCTCAATTTTTCTCGATGGTTGTTGAGGTCCAGAAACTATTAGAAGAAATGCCTGTTTCCCATTTTATTCTAAAAAGTAGTCCAAATTATAAATACCAACAGACAGAATCTAATTTATAGCTTAAAAAAAAAGTCACACCAAAAAAAAAACATCCTTCACACTCACACCAGACACTAAACAACCTTGTTTATTAAAGTATCCAAATTGCAAATTATCAACTTCGCTGCTGTCTCCTAACCTCATTCCTCCTCTCTACTCTTCTTCTTCTTCTTTCATGTCTTCTTCTCCTGGCTCTCTGGTAGAATAACTTGTCAACAACTTCCTCGATTTTCTCGAAGTATCTCTCTCTGAAGCTTCTGCAGCATAAAAGTGTCCATGCAATGCTTCCTAATCCCACAGCATAACCAAGCGCAGCAAACACATATTCTCACTCTATCTCCTCACCTTTCGATTTCGATGGCGTTATACCAGTTCCTTCAGGAGGGCTGTTGCAACTTCTGTTGAGTGGGAAGCCGCATAAATCTTTGTTCCCTTCAAAGGAATCTACAGAAAATGTTTGGAATTGACGGCCATTTGGGATCATTCCGACCAGCTCATTGTGGGACAAATTCAAGAATGAAAGGAATGTGAGCTGTGCGAGCTCCTCCGGTATTCTTCCTCTGAGTCGGTTCACGGAGACGTCGAGGGATTCGAGCTGTGTCAGGATACCCAATGATCTCGGGATTGTGCCAGTGAGAGCATTGTGGGATAAGTTGAGAAGATAAAGTGAGCTTAGATTAGCGATTGCATCTGGTATTTCTCCTTGGAAATTATTAAAAGAGAAATCAATGCATGTGAAGTCAGCCAAATCTTGACAACCTTAAGCTCAAGCCCTTTCATGGTTAATGTCACCTCATCCCAGTAGAAACCGCCTGCAGATTGTAGAAAATTATTATCTGGATGGTGAGGCCTTAAATGCTTTAGCATCATTCCGCTCCAACTTGAGAAGTTTAAAGGATGGAGGCTGCCACTGAAATTATTGAAAGATATATCCACAATTTGAAGATTTGGCCAGCTTTTGTCAAATCTCAACTCCCCATAGAATCTGTTGAAACGCAAGACAAGAACATGCAAACTTGAAGGCAGCATGCACGGAAAACTATCAACAAAGTTGTTGTATCCAACATTCAGGACAACTAAGTAACTGCAATTGGCAATGGACCTTGGAATCTTCCCATCTAAGTCGTTGTTACTGAGGTCCAAGGTACGAAGACTTGTAGGAAGTTGATCTGGGATACCGCCATTAATGTTGTTCCCCCTCATCTTGAGCACCTCAAGAAACTTCATGTTTTCCAGTAGACAGAGAGGTATATTACCTGTCAAGTTATTGAAAGACAAGTCGAGGACTTGAAGGTTTGTGGCATTGCAAAGGGAGGTTGGAACTTCTCCACTCAGGCTGTTATTAGCAAGGGATAAGAAAACCATAGAGGCATTGCAGTTTGCAATGGACTTTGGAATCTTCCCACCTAAGTTGTTGTTACTGAGGTCCAAGACATAGAGGTCCAAGACATAGAGGCATTGCGTCGCCAGGAAGTTGTTGCTCGGAAACCCGTCGTTAGAGGTCCCAAGGTACGTCAAGATACATTTATAATCTCCTCCAACTTGAACATATAGTTCCGTACATGGCAAATTAAGGGTCGAACCCAAGAGAGCTGGTTGTGTTGTTACTCGAGTTGTCACAGTTTGAGTAGGAGGTTGCCCCAGAGGGCAAGGTGTCGATCGGTGACGGTCTCGAGAGATGTCTTGAGAGATATATCTTGAGCAGAAAGTAAACTGAAACTAAACACAAGGTAAAGAGATTAAATAACAAGTAGTTGAGCTAAGGGTTCCGCACGTTGAGATATTGGTCAAGACGTCGGTCATAGGTTCAAGGATTTTCACCATGAGTGTATGTCGTGGTTATAGGTACCAAGGGGTAGATACCCTTTTAGGTTGTCACGTACACCAGGCCCCCCATCCCCAGCTTGCCTGTAGATTTTAGGACTAAGTCAGAGGTCCCCTGCCTTGTCCCCTTGCCAAGACGGTCTCCAAGATTGGTTCTTCTGCCCCAACAGCTTGACTCACTAGACAGCCCAACTAGTCACAGCCGCTCCAAGGGAGTGGCTCGCAGCCCTTTGCCCAAGGCCGACGGCTACAATCACCCACTCCAGCCGCACTTCCCGGGACAAAGAGACACTCGATGTCTTACTCCGGCTATTGCTTGTAGCTATCCCTCCCCCCAAGGCTACCGGCCGAGTTAACGCTCAAGGAAAGGAATAACATGTGTATAAAGGCCTAGAGCTTCGGGAACACACACTCAAGGCTCTAAGGACGTTTAGACCTCGCGACTCTCATGACCTTGACTCAACGTGCTTCTCCCCGAGCCCAACCAAACCGACTACTCACGCATAATCGACATAAACATATAAACAATAAACAAGAATATAATCGAAACCATACTTGAATAGAAGATCAAAAGCAAATGAAAAGCATTCTCTGCCAAGCAGTTGCTCAAGCAGAGATAACCAAATACATAATATAAATGTTTGCCCGTAGGACTTGTTTCTTCCTCACCAATCACTCATGAAATCAAAGAGAAAATAAAAGAGAAAAGTTGAGAGAGAATTCTGGACTTATGCTTTTCACTCCCACCGTGTGTGTATCCAATTCTCGTGTTATTGTGGAGTTGTTGTTTTGGGAGCCTAAGTAAAACTCCTCTTTGTCTTGGTCAGTGCACACATCTCGAGGCAGCAGGTGGTGTGGTCAGCAGGCTGGCTCGGGCTCTGGTCCCCGACAAGGGATCCTCACAGCTTCATCAGCGGGTTTGTCTCATCCACAAGACCGCAGTTGACCTTTCTCTTCTGGCAAAATCAAACAGGCGGCAGAGAAGACCTTGCCCAGAATCTTTCCTTTCACGTACAAGTCTGCCAGAGTCCTTGTCTGCGTCCCCCAGCTGCATCCGGACTTGATCAAACTGTATTGTAAAAAGCAGAAATGTAGAAGGAGATCAAACTAACAAATGACTAAACTGTATTGTAAAAACAAATGAAACAAAAAACCGTAGAATTATGCCGAGTCGAGGAGACCTCTTTCCGCAAGACGAGATACGCCCCGGTAGTGCTCTCGGTTCTGGCGTATCGTCTCCAAAGGTAAAAGCAGGGAGGCGTCTCGTGGGTGGCGACACAAGAACCAACGAGCTCAAGACGAACTGGACGGAGGCGAGGACAGAGCTTAGACACTAGCTATGTATGCAGGGAGTGCTTTGAGAGAATGCAGGAATGCTTTTTGCAGTAGGTGACTAATGCTGGGGAGACATGTCCTATTTATAGACGTCGTCCCCCTTAGCAACATATAAGAAACGCGTAGCGAAACTGATATTTGTAGTTGGAATGATAGTGTCAAAGTTGTTATTAGAGTAATCCACATACCGAGCCTGTTCTGGAAAAGAGGGCAGTTCGCCCTTGAGCTGATTCGAGTGCAAGTCTAGTCTAAGAAGAGAAGTAGGAAATTGGTAAGGCTTTTGCAGTTCCACCAACAAATTACCAGAAAGGTACAACTCAACTAACTCAATTTTCCAAATCCAACTAGGAATAACCCCTGCAATCCGGTTATCCGAGAGGTCCAATTTTTCCAAAGAAAGGGATTGTTGTATAAAATCTGGAAAAACGGACAAATTGCAGGAAGCCAGACTTAATGCCTCTAGCTTGGGCAACCGGTACAAACTCGAATTCGTGTTGGTTACTGTTGATAAATAACAATTAATCCACACGCTTTGAAGTCTGTTTGGTATTATTCAGATGAGCTGCATGGGGTTAGTTCTGAACCGTGCATTCGCTTATTGACGGTTATATTTCATGCATGCGGAATCTCATCCATCTATTTTTCTACGGTGAGATTAGTGATCAACCGTAACATATAAATTAGTTGTATTGCTGGCTGTGGAAGAGAGAGATCATCATCTTGATCGTAAGCTTGAGAGAAATAGAACATAGGGGTTTAGATAGGATCTTGAGTATTCATATCTTGGCTGTTCTTGAAGCTTGTAATCTGATCATTCATATATAATATAGCTGCACCATTCTTCTTCCCGTGGATGTAGATCTTTACGATCGAACCACGTAAACATTGTGTTGATACATTCTTGATTTCTACCATCCTGTTTGTCTTTATCATTCGGTGAATTACTCAACAAGTGGCGCCGTCTGTGGGAATGGCAACGACAAAATTCGATGCTGAAAAGTTCACCGGCAAGAACGACTTCGGGCTATGGCGCATAAAGATGAAGGCACTTCTTACGCAGCAAGGATTGGCCGCTGCGTTGAAAGAAGATGGAGCATGCGCTGACTCCAGCGATATCAAGAAGGTAGAAATGATGGAAAAAGCACACGTGCTATCATTTTATGCCTGGGGGACAAGGTTTTACGTGAAGTCGCGAAGGAGACCTCTGCCGCCGCGGTATGGTCCAAACTCGAGTCTCTTTACATGACAAAATCATTAGCGAATAGATTGTATGTAAAGCAGAAGTTATACTCTTTCACATTTGTGGATGAGAGATCCATGGATGATCAGTTGAACGATTTCAACAAAATCATAGATGATCTTGCAAACTTGGAAGTAAAAGTTGATGACGAAGATCAGGCTATAATTCTCTTGAATGCCCTACCGAAATCCTACGAACATTTAAGAGATGCCATGTTATATGGCAGAGATGCGGACTTATCTGTACAAGATGTGCAATCCGCATTGAGAGCAAAGGAAATGCAAAAGGTCTCTCAAGAAAAATCACAGTCTGTAGGTGAGGGGTTGAATGTGAAACAAAAGTATGTGAACCGAGGTTTCAAGAAATCGAGTTAGTATGAAAAGAAACCGTCGCAACCGAAAGGAAGACTGAATGATACGAAGGAAACTAGAAGATGTCACTACTGTAAGAAGCTTGGGCATTTAAAGAAAGACTGCTATGCCTTCAAGAGAAAGGAAACCCCAAATTATCACAAGCAAGAGTCTACAGATTCTGCGGAACAGTGTGACATAGCTCAAGCCCTCAATGTCATGAATTCACGTATAGGAAATGAATGGGTATTGGATTCAGGATGCTCGTTTCATATGTGTCCTTGTAAGGAATGGTTTTCGGAAATAAGGTATGAGAATCTTGGATCAGTTTTACTTGGAAATGATCATGTTTGTAAGATAGAGGGAATTGGAATTATTCAGTTGCAGTTGCAAAGAAATCTCATCTCCTTAGGAGTCTTGGAATCGACTGGATATGAATGGAGATCCTTAAAAGGGCAGATGCTCATAACTAAGAATTCAAAGTTGATCATGATGGGGGTTAGAAAAGATAGTCTGTATTATCTCCTTGCAAGGACTGTGCTCGGAGAATCGAACTCAATCAAGAAAGATGATTCTACACTTTGGCACAAAAGGCTTGGGCATGCTGGAGAAAAGTCCATGAACCAGCTTCTAAAACAAGGCATACTCAAGAACCCGAGTTCGTTCAAATTAGAGCCATGTGATCAATGTGTTCTAGGAAAGAGTAAGAAACAATCTTTTGGAGAAGGTAGACATCTTTCCACTGCCCCCCTAGATTATGTCTACTCAGATTTATGGGGGCCTGCGAGGACCGAAACCATAGGGAGAGGCAGATATTTCATGGCCATCATAGATGACTATTCAAGGAAACTTTGGATATATATATTAAAGGATAAAACCGAGGCCCTTGAAAGATTTAAAGAATGGTGCAGTATTGTAGAGAATGAGAAGGATGGAAAGCTGAAATGCTTGAGGACAGACAACGGGTTGGAGTTTGTCTCTGAATCCTTTCGAAAATTCTGCAGTGAAAAAGGGATTAAAGGCATAGGACCGTAGCACACAATCCACAACAAAATGGTGTTGTGGAAAGAATGAATAGATCCCTTCTTGAAAGGGTAAGATGCATGCTATCTGAATCCGGTTTACCCAAAAGATTTTGGGGGGAGGCTGTCAACACTGCCGCTTACCTCATAAACAAAACCCCGTCTTCTGCAATAGGTTTTAAAACCCCCGATGAATTGTGGAATGGGAAGATTTCAAGCTATGATCACTTGAGGACTTTTGGGTGTAGGGCTTATGCTCACATTAAGCAAGACAAGCTGGAACCGAGAGCATTGAGATGCGTCATGCTTGGTTACCCTATAGGCGTGAAGGGGTACAAACTATGGTGCACTGAACCAGGCATGGGAAAAGTTGTGATCAGCAGGGATGTTGTTTTTAGGTAAAATCAGATGCCATATCTCATGAATGAAGGGATGTCTGCTTCTGAAACCCCGAAGAACAATGAAGAAGGGATTATCCAAGTAGAACAATCTGCACAACAGAATAAAGAAGTTCAACTTGATGACATTGAATCAGATGAAGCAGTTAACACACACGAAGGCCTCAATGGGTACAAATTGGCAAGGGACAGACAAAGAAGGATCATCACACCACCTCAAAGATATGGACAAGCTAACATGATCCATTATGCCCTTAATGTGGCAGAAGAAATAGAGGAACCAAGAACCTACGCAGAGATGATGAGAAGTCCAGAAAAGGAAAGATGGTTGTTAGCTTGTTAGCTATGAAAGAGGAAATGGAATCATTAAAGAAGAATTGTACTTGGATCCTTGTTGATAAACCAGTTGGGAAGAAATTAGTAAGTTGCAAATGGCTTTACAAGAAGAAGGTGGAGCTGCATAATGGACAGGAACGGGTCAGGTACAAAGCCAGACTCGTGGCTAGAGGATTCACCCAACAAGAAGGTATCGACTTTAATGAAGTCTTCTCTCCTGTAGTTAAGCATAGCTCCATAAGAATCATGTTGGCTATAGTGGTTGAAAATGATCTTGAGCTTCAACAAATGGATGTGAAGACAACCTTCTTGCATGGAGATCTTGAAGAGAAGATCCATATGTTACAGCTAGAAGGTTTCGTTCTCCCAGGATCAGAAAATAAGGTTTGTCTTCTACAAAAGTCTCTATACGGATTGAGACAAAGTTCTAGACAATGGTATAAAAAGTTTGATGAACACATGATGAATACTGGATTCGTGAAATCAAAATATGACAGCTGTGTTTATTTGAAGAAGGAGAATGGGAATACCGTGGCTTACCTCTTATTATACGTTGATGATATGTTGATTGCAAGCAATAGCAAGATAGAAATAGAAAGGATAAAAGCAGATTTGAGTAGAAGCTTTGAGATGAAAGACCTTGGAGATGCCAAGAAAATATTGGGGATGGACATACGAAGGGATAGAGCAGCGGGCAAGTTATGGCTTGTCCAGCAAGATTATATAAAGAAGATGTTGAAAAAGTTCAACATGCACGAATCCAAATCTGTTTCAGTTCCTTTAGCTGTTCATTTCAAGCTATCCGATGCTCACAGCCCAAAAGATGAAGGTGAGAAGAAAGAAATGCTGAAGATACCTTACTCAAATGTTGTTGGCAGCATCATGTACACAATGGTGTGCACTAGACCCGATTTATCCTATTCTATAAGTTTAGTCAGTAGATATATGAGTAACCCCGGTAAATACCATTGGGAGGCCTTAAAGTGGATACTTAGATATCTGAAAGGAAGCTCAGATATAGGAATCTTTTTCCAAAGGAGTGAAGATAGCAGCAGACCTCCTTTAATCGGATTTACTGACTCAGATTATGCAGCAAATCTCGACAACAGAAGATCACAATCTGGGTACATCTTCAAATTGTTTGGGTCAGCAATTAGTTGGAAATCTTCGCTTCAATCGGTGGTAGCTTTATCGACCACGGAGGCTGAATATATGGCGATTACAGAAGCTGTAAAAGAGGCAATTTGGCTTAAGGGAATGGTAGCAGATTTTGGGACAAATCAAGATTCAATCATTTTGAATTGTGACAGCCAAAGTGCTTTGCACTTAACTAAACATCAAGTGTTACATGAAAGGTCGAAGCACATTGATGTTAGACTTCATTTCGTACGTGATATAGTGAACAAAGGAATCGTGAAGATGGAAAAGGTGTCCACTGAAGATAATGCATCTGACATGTTAACTAAGGTTTTACCAAAGGCAAAGTTTGTATACTGCCTTGAGTTGGTAAATATTAAGTCTCATGATCGAATTGGGATATAGGCTCTATGATGGAGCTGTTTGCGAAGAAGCTTTTGCTGTGCTATTTTGGTATGGATTGATTGTTAAGGTGGAGATTGTTGATAAATAACAATTAATCCACACGCTTTGAAGTCTGTTTGGTATTATTCAGATGAGCTGCATGGGGTTAGTTACTGAACTGTGCATTCAGTTATTGACGGTTATATTTCATGCATGCGGAATCTCATCCATCTATTTTCTACGGCTGAGATTAGTGATCAACTGTAACATATAAATTAGTTGTATTGCTGGCTGTGGAAAGAGAGAGAATATCATACTGATGCGTAAGCTTGAGAGAAATAGAACAGAGGGGTTTAGATAGGATCTTGAGTATTCATATCTTGGCTGTTCTTGAAGCTTGTAATCTGATCATTCATATATAATATAGCTGCACCATTCTTCTTCCCGTGGATGTAGATCTTTACGATCGAACCACGTAAACATTGTGTTGATACATTCTTGATTTCTACCATCCTGTTTGTCTTTATCATTCGGTGAATTACTCAACAGTTACTTCAACCGACAATTGGATTTGAGAAAGATAAAGGAAAGTAAGATTGGGAAGATTTAGAATATTTTCTAGTTGAAAAGTGCCACTCAATGCATTATTCTCTAAATCTAACACCTCGAGATATCTCAAACCGAAAAGACTTGAAGAGTTGTTAATTTCACCTGAAATGGACTGACCTGAAAGATACAGACCGATAACATGGCCAGAATCATCACATTCCACATCCCCCCAGCTGCAACAATCATCGGTCTCATTCCAATGCACCAATTGTGAATAAGAAGAATCGAATTTCCACTCGCTCTTCAGGTGAAGTAACAGAGCTTTTTGATCCTTGAGGCATTGGCCGTGCACGGACACGCTACTTATCGCCAAAACTATGGAGAAAAAGAAAAAGTGGGGAAGTGAAGAAATTGGCATTGCAAAGAGTGTGTAATGGATCATACAAAAAACCCAGCAGCTGTTTGAGGCTTTAAATATGCGGTGAGGCGTACTGCAGTCTGAAAGGGTCATCATTATTTTCTTGTAATTTCTGAAAAGTATTGCAGTTCAGTGGGAGGTCTTATTATTTATATATTTGAATAAGACAGCCACTTGACAGATTAATTCGGAAATTCTTTCAATTAATTATCGCTGCTTTCGTAGAATGTGACTTTTAAAAGAGACAATATATACAGAGGAATTTATTTGTTTAAGATTAATAAGACAGTTTGATTTAGTCATATTTGCAGCAATTGGACTATTGGAGTTATTTTAAACAAAGTGACCAAGTTACAAATTCCAATTCCTCATCTCCTAGCTGGAAAAAGGGAAAAAAAATGAATCACTTTACATCTTGGCATAAACAAATCACTAAATACTCCTTTCTTCCAGTTAATATTGACCCGTATTCATTTTTCGGTTATCTCGCAATTGTTGGCACGTATGAAAAATGGAATGAATTTTACACTAAAAAATATTTCGAGTTTTGTGTCATACATACAAAACACAATTATTCTTAATCCACATGCTCAAACGTAACGAGGCAAGAATAGCGTGTCGGAGGGATTAATAGTTTATTGTATTATGTACCACTTTTAATTAGGAAGAAAAAATAAGTTAAAATTTTTATAATCGTGAGTGCGCCACTTGAGCTACTAGTCTTATAACAAGTTTGAAAGTGGCATAACCCATAAGTAGGTTTGTTGCAAGGACTTGATGCATCTTCTACACCCATTCATTGTTTAACTAAAAAATTAAGTTTTTGGCACACTTATTTGTTTGATAATAATTTTTTATTGAAGTTATTCCACACCCATTCATTGTTTTAAGGAAATTTCGAAGTCTCTACTGTTTGCTCCACTTTTAATATAAAAAAATTAATTTGAAATAACACAAGGCGTATTCAATGGATCTGAAGATTTTTTCGCATGCCTAAACTTCTTGTGAGTGATAATATTTCTTATAAAATTTACCTACAACTTCTAAAGAACATATTTTCAACATAAATTCGTGAATAATCAAAACAGTTAACACACATTCTCTAAGTAGAGATGTGTTCCCAAAAAAAATGATACAATTATATGTATCATTGATTTTTTTTTCTTTTTTTCTAAAAGAAATAAGCAGCCATATTATTAATGCTCAAATTGGAGTTTACAATACTCAATAACCAACTAGGATCATCTGATTTCAAAACATGCTCTTCATCTAGAGTCAAAGAAAACTGAGCTAGTCTATTTGGCCTGCTTATAAGTATGATAGATGCCTTTAAACAAAGCCTAAATTTCAGCTCTATAACTAAATTTTTGGTACGTTATTCCTACTTAGAGTGAGAAGTGAATGCTCAAAACTATCCAAATTACTCCAAACTATACACTTATTTTAGACCTATCCGGCCCGACGGTATGCAGTATTGGGCCTTAATATTGCTGAGCCCAATTGGTGTATTCTCTTATTACTATATATATGGTATTTGAGAGCTGAAATCTGAAATCTGTAACCTAGCCTCTTAATTCAATCTGTTCTAATTTTCTACCCGTGGACGTAACCAGCATAAATTTATGTCTTCTTTATGTTTTTGTTTCTTAATTGCTCAATAATCCTAAATCCGTTACAACAAATTGGTATCAGAGCCTGGTCGATTCGATCAGGGTTCTGAATATTTTTGTACTGTTAGGGTTTATTTCATTTTTTAGTCGATCAAAATATTTTCTTTCAACGTAAAGGTTGCCAAATTCACCGAGAGAAATAGTATGACTTATGGCAGATCAAGATACAATCTTTGCTGAAGCAATAGGGTTTATGGGCACCGCTATCTAAAAAACCGAGATGTGAAGAAGTAGATGATGGAGAGTGGAATACCGTAGAAGAGAAGGCCCACTCGACAATCATGCTATGTCTATCTGATGATGTTATCATCGAAGTTGCTGATTAGGAAACTGTTGTCGGTCTCTGGAAGAAGTTAGAGAGTTTGTACATGATGAAATCTCTAACCAATAAGTTACCTCTGAAGCAACGTCTGTTTAGGCTGCGTATGTAGGAAGATACCTCTCTCCGGGATCATCTGGATAAGTTGATTAAAATTTTGCTTGATTTGCAAAATATTGATGTCAAAGTAGATGATGAGGATGATGTTTTAATTCTGTTAGTATATTTGCCTGCATCGTATGAGAATTTTGTTGAATCTTTTATTACTGGGAAAGAAAATTTGTCTATGGAAGATGTTCGATCTGTCCTCCATGCAGAGAAGATCGTCAATAGGCATCTGGTTCGGCCACAGAAAATTAGCATCGGGGTATATGTTACGAGTAAGGGACATAAGAAATCTGGAAAGAACAAGCCGAACTATAAAGTTTCAAAAGATCCTAAACCCGAAGACATCTGCAATTATTGTAAAAATCTGGGGCATTGGAAGAATGATTGTCCTAAGAAGAAGAAGCAGCGGGAGAAGAAAGAATGTATCGACGGTTATGCAGCTGTGATAGAAATTGATACAAATTCTGAAGAAGATATGCCTTGGTTGCAGATGAACATTCACACGTAATGATGTGTGAGTTCTAGATTTCGGGGCATCATACCATATTTGTCCTAACAATGAGTATTTCTCGACTTATGAGCAGATAGATGGAGGTAATGTTTCCATGGCCAACAATGCAATGCGCAAGGTGGTTGGAATAGGCTCTATTGTGATATGGACACATGATGGGGTATTCTCTACCTTGAATAAAGTCAGGCATGTTCTACAGATAACGAAGAATCTTATACCATTGAGTCTTCTTGGCAGCAAAGGTTTCAGTTTCAAAGGTGAAGATGAAGTTATGTATATCCGCGAGGTTCAAAAGTGATATCTTGATAGGCTTGAAACGTGGTACTTTATATTTTTTGTGAGGTTCTACCATGACAAGTTCTCACTGGTATTGCATCATCCGAGGTTCAGACCGAGGATATGACAAGGCTATGGCATATGAGGCTCGGCCATATGGGAGAAAAATGGATGCAGATTTTGTCAAAGTGGGATCTTTTTTTCTGGGCATAAAGTGCAGAGTCTTGAATTCTGTGAATATTGTGTGTTTGGGAAGCTTCATCGAAGCAAGTTCCCAAAGAAGGGTGTTCTTCAAACGAAGGGGACACTTGACTACATTCATATGGATTGTTGGGATCCATCACGTGTTGAGTCTATTGGAGGTCACAAATATTTGTGTCTATGATTGATGACTACTCAATGATGACTTGGGTAATTATGATGAAGCATAAAAGTGAAGCTTTCAAGAGGTTCAAGCAATAAGACATTGGTAGAAAATCAGACTTGGAAGAAGATCAAGCGATTGCGAATTGATAATGGTCTGGAGTTATGTTCGTCTGAGTTCAATGAGTTCTGCAAGAATGAAGGGATTGCTCGACACCACACCATTAGAGATACACCACGCGTAATGGTGTGGCGAGCATATGAATCGACATTGCTTTGGAGAAAGCGAGATGCATGCTCTAATCTTGATTTGGCTAGAAGGTTCGCCGAAGCGATAAACACGGCGTGCCATCTGATCAACCGTGGACCTCACAGCATTGGTTGCAAGACACCTTACGAGGTTTGGTCTAATAAACCAGCAGATTATTCATTGTTGAAAGTTTTTGGTTGTACTATTTACTATCATATGAGTGAGGGTAAATTAGAGCCAAGAGCTAAGAATGGCATATTTGTTGGTTTCGGGGATGGAGTTAAGGCATATGATATCTGAACACCTTCAGAGAATATAGTTATACTTAATAGGAATGTGATATTTGATGAGAATTCTATGCTTAACCCCACTGTGAGTCCATTGGTGTAGAGAATTGTAGTAGTGTTGATAAATAGGTGGAGCTGCAAGTCACTCACAATGAGAGTAAATCACAACTCCAAGGTGGAGAAGATCAACATACTACTGCTGAAAGCACTAGTTCAGATGTTCATCCAGATGCTCGCCAGACAAGCATAGCTGTTGATAGAGCCAAGAGAACAGACGTGAAGCCTCCTTTGAGGTACGGTTTTGAGTATATGACGTCTTATGCTTTACAAGTCGCTGACGAGATGGAAGAGGACGAACAATCTGCAAATGAACCATCCACATATAAAGAAGTTGTTTCAGGTAGTGAGTCCGCTCAATGGCTCGCTGCAATGGGAGAATAGATGGAATCACTTGTCAAGAATCTGACTTTGCAGCTAGTAAAATGGTCTAAGGATAGGAAGATTGTTACTTGTAAATGGATGTTCAAGAAGAAGGAAGAGACCACACCTGATGAGGGTGTCAGATACAAAGCTCGGCTAGTTGCAAGCAGGGCCGGTCCTGACAAATAATGGGTCCTGGGCGAAACAACAAAAATGGGCCATTTTTCTACTATGGAGATACAATTGAATATATCTAAAAAGATACATAATATATTATTTATAAAAGTATTATTTTTTTTACAAAATTTGGGCCCCCAAAAGTTTATAACAAAATTTTGGGACATTGAATATTTTATTTTTTGAATGAATATTTATATTAGTATAAAGGATATATAAAATTTTGGGCCCCCTAAAATGATGGGCCCTGGACGGTCGCCCATGCTCGCCCGCCCTCAGGGACGGCCCTGGTTGCAAGAGGGTTCACGCAGAAGGATGGGTGTTGACTATAATGAGATTTTCTCACCTGTGGTCAGACACACTTCTATCAGAGTGTTACTAGCAATGATTGCACATCAGAGCTTGAGCAACTGGATGTGAAGACAACTTTCCTACATGGAATATTGGAAGATGATATCTACATGACTCAGCCAGTAGGGTTCCATGTTCCTGGGAAGGAAGATTATGTTTGCAAGTTGAAGAATCCTTATATGGATTAAAGCATTCTCCAAGGCAGTGGTATAAGAGGTTTGATAGTTATATGATCCAGTTGGGATACGACAGGAGTCCGTATGATTGTTGTGTGTATCACAGCAAAGCTGATGATGGTTATATGATTTATCTTGTTCTGTACGTGGATGATATGCTCATAGTTGCAAAGTCCAAGTCAGATATTCAGAAGTTGAAGGATCTACTCAGTGTTGAGTTCGATATGCCGGATTTGGGTGCTGCTAAGAAAATTATGGGCATGGAGATATATAGGGAAAGAGAACAGAAGAAACTTTTTTTATCACATAAGAGTTACATTCAGAAGATTTTGTCTAGATTTGGCATGTCTATAGCTAAGCCTATTGATACTCCAAGTGCTGCAAATATTCATCTATCTTCTGATTATGAACCACAATCTATAACTGAGCAAGAGTACATATCTCGAGTCCCATACTGTAATGCAGTAGGGAGTTTGATGTATGCTAGGTATGTACTAGACCTGATCTCGCAGATGATGTTAGTGTTGTCAGCAGGTTCATGGGATAACTTGGAAAGGAGCATTGGTAGGCCGTGAAGAGGATTTTTCGTTATCTCAGAGATACGTCTGATATTGGTCTTATTTATGGAGGTGATACTCACTGTTCTATGACTGATTATTCTAATTCTGATTATACTGAAGATATTGATAGTAGAAGATCTATGATTGGTTATGTATTCACTCTTGGTGGTGGTTCTGTTGTTAGTTGGAAGACAACTTTGCAAGCTACAGTTACTCTGTCTACAACTGAAGTAGAGTATATGGCATTGATAGAAGCTGCTAAGAAGGGAATCTGGCTGAAAGGGTTAGTTGGTGATCTTGGTCTACATCATGATCAAGCTATTGTATATTGTGATAGTCTGAATGCAATCTTTTTAGCCAATGATCAGGTTCACCATAAGAGGACCAAACATATTGATGTGAGGTATCATTTTCTGAGGAATGAGAAAAGAATCAATGTAATGAAAGTAGGTATTGTTGATAATTCTACTGATATTGTTTGGACTTGCTAAACGTCACAAGCTATTAGTTTCCCAAGGAGGGCAAATCTCCCGATTCGCAGAGTTAGTCGGGGGTCTCGTTGTTTCTTAATTGCTCAATAATCCTAAATCCGTTACAACAAATTTTAATCAATACATTTTAGATTTCTATGAAAACCATGGTTACATATAAAAGATTATATGAAAAATAAAACCTAGAAGAAAAAGGAATACATCGAGCCACATTCCTGAACAAATTTATACACAAATCAAACTTAGCTATGTCTGGCGCTTATGATCATAAGGTTGATTTCTATTGTTTAAATTAATCATATCTAAATAATAGAGTTTATTGCGTGATGTATCACTGTTACGAAAGCGGTGAAAGAAAGGTTAAAATTCTATTGTTAGTGGGTCACTTTAGCCACTTTTCTTCTAACGAGTTTCAAAGGACTTGCTGTTTTGATTAAATTCGGAAGTTTTCTGGCACTTTTTTTTTTATATATATTTATGAAAATCTGCAGCAATTATCTTCTATGTTTACTTGGTAAAACTCATATATCAGTAACCTACGAACCATAAAAGACGAACAAAACCATTTGGAAAATCAAATCTAACAAGCTCAGACCTACTTACGTATTAGTTGGATTTTTTTTCATAATAATCTATTAATGAGGTTATTCAACATCCATTCATTGTTTTAGTGGATTTTGAAGTCTCTTTTATTAATTTGAAATAGCATCAGGGAGGCGAGCTGCAAAGGTCACATGGATATTTTACAAAGCCTAAAATTCTCAAGGAAATAGTAACCGGCGGTCTTGGTTCGAAAAGAGAATCGTTGACCACGCTTCCGATTTCAAACCTGCCCGTATGGATAGGCGACCCGGTTGTTTTCCAAAAGTTTAAATTTTCAAATTGAGGGCCTACATGCAATTCTTTTCTATTCTTGACATTCGATATTATCTGCCTTCTCCCACTCTTTCCACTAGCTGTTAATACCTAAATTTCTACCTAACCTTAAAGTAATGCGTAAAGCTAAACATATATAAGAGTAAATATAAGTAGTACCATTAGTGAGAAGTGCTAGAGAAAGTATTACGATCAGTAATGTTTTATTACTATAAAATTTCAGGTGAAATTAGTTGTTTAATTGACGTATAGCAAGGGTACTCTTAGGTTTTTCCACAATCGCTCATAAATTGTTTTGTTGGATTTCTAGAGTCTTAACTAGTCCAAGAGAGGGCGCGTGTTAAGATGAAGCCATGGGTAAATAATGAAGCCATGGGTAAATAGTAAAGTATAGTTGTTAAAAGCAATGGTGGCAAGTAACATTAAGGTGAATTGGGTGAAAGCGCAAAAGAAGATAAGGCATGACCTGATAACCCATGGACGAAGATCTCAAGTTCGTGGGACTTGGAAGTCTAGTCTACGAAAGACGTAATCGTATTGGCCAACCTGTGGAATATATATGATCACTTTATCTTCGTGTAAAAGATCACTTTAATTATCTTCGTGTAATAACTAGTCTATCAATACGCTAAAAATTAGTTAAGGTGGAACCACTTTGAAATTCCAATGCAATAAAGACTATACTAGTTAGCAGAACATTGAAAGAAAAATAAAAAAAATTAAAGGAAATTTTAGTAATCATCAAATTTATTTTTAGGCCTTAGTGGTAATTTTCCGTTTATTCTCCAATGACTTGATATAGTTATTCTTACAAGTCCTTGATTGTATTGTTAACACATCTTTTAGTTAGCTCTTCAATTGATAAAGTTCTTTTTTAGTTTGCATTATAATGCCAAGTTTATTGCATACAATTTAAAATAGACGAAAGCTACTAAAAAGCTTGCATTACTTAATAGTTATTTGATGTGGTGTTAGTCGAGCTACACACAGCGCAACCATGAATAGAGAGAGGTAGTGTCGCGAGGAAAGACGAAAATCAGCCAAGTTATGCCTTGCAACATTGGCTCGCGACGAAGTTTCGCGAGCTAAACTCGCGAGGAAAGATGGAGGACGATTCGCGAGACTGAGTTCTCACGAGGAAGAGGAAGATCGCGAGGAAGGACGGGCGAAGAATCTAAAGTGGCTCGCGAGTTTCTCTCGCGACTTTTGCTCGCGATCTAAACCTCGAGCCAATGCGGGTTTAGGGTTACATATTGCCAGGCGCAGTCAATTCGACGGACAGACTCCTTTTTACCGAAAGTTGGACCGAGAGCTTTTTGGGGACGATTTATTTTACGGAACACATTTTAGCTTTGTTTTGAGAATTCTTTGTAGTTAAATTTCGTTTTTAGATTCCTGCAAGAGTTTAGATTATTTTAGATTCAAGTTGCTACATTATTCGACGTGGATTCCTACGGTTTTATTTATTCAATTCAGTTTATGTTTCTTTTATTTAATTCTTGCTTTGATATTTTAATTATGAGTAGCTAAATCTTATATTGATCCTAGGGTTTGTACGTCTGACTAGATTCCTGTGATTTATCTATTGATACTGTTTTGTCTTCCCATTCATGATTTATGATTCTTGGCTTTAATTCTTATGTGTTGGTTTCTGATCAATATTGATGCATGCTAGTTATGTGATTGATGTCCTGGTGGAATTAATTGCATAGTCGATCTCTTGAATACATAATACAAACCTTACCTTGAGACCTGACGGAGATAGGTGAACTGTAGGAGGTTATTCTTTGTGTGCTTTTGGTAATTAGTTTACTTCTCTTGAGACCTGACGGAGATAGAGTTTAGGCTAACATACTACTATAGGCTGTCATGGTGGAAGACTGTAGTTACATTAGTGATCCTTCATATGAATGTGGATTAAATTGGTAAACAGATTAATAGATTAATTGTGTGAATCTGGTTAGATTAAGTACATCCCTAGGGTCAGTCTTTCAATCCTGAATTTATTCTTATTTTATTTGAGTCTAGTTTAATCATCACCTCTCTTAATATTGTTGTCTGAATAATAATCAAGATTCTATGTGAATTAATCGATGTGTTCTCGAGTATCAGTTCATGATATATACTTGCTATTTTACTATCATTTATTTGTTAGTAAAATAAGCGATCAGTCTCTCTCTCTCTATCCCTCTCTTCCAATATTTCAAACATCATCTTTCTCCTCTCATTTTTTCGGCTAGGACTTCGTCAATCGTCCACGCCTCACGTCGTTGCTCGTCCCAACAACATCGTCGTCATTGTCTGCATTGTTGTCCGCCTACAGCAGCTGCCACACCCCACGCCTTCGCTGTCGTCCGCCTACAGCAGACACCATCCCATGGATTTCTTTCCTTCTCGGTTCTCGGTGTTCGTGTTCAGTAATTGTAATTTACTTTGCACTTTCCCCAGTTTTTGAATGATTATGTGATGTTTATTTGTGCGGAATCGTTGTTCGGGTGATTCAACGAATGCGGTCGAAGGATTCAGATCGCTGCGGTGACTTTCGTTATGCATTTATTGATCGGAAAATTACGTAATGGTTGGTGCAGAGTTTTCGATTCAGATTTGCAAATCTGGAAGTTTTTTTATGTTGTTTTATATATGAAAATCTCTCGTTATCTGTGGTAATTTGGGGCTAACATACAGTTTTGATAAATTACAGAGTTTATGAGGAGGTGGAGTGATGAAAATACAGAATAATTGGTCCTCAATGATGATTCATTTTGTGGCTCCAAAACAAAACTATAGAAGAGATTATCATTAATCGTGAATTATATCTCGTTTGAAGTTGAAATTTCGAAATTCATTAGGAGCATACAGAGTTTAATAAATAATAAAAATATTAATTGACATATTATTTTACCCCTATGTACCCCAAAATCAAATTAAATTAATTCAACAACAGAAAAGCTGGGTACCGCAAACCTTATACAAACTTCATATTTATTACATCCCAATATCACATTTATCTATTTATAAAATCGAAAATATTACACGATGATACAACAGACACACGAAGAGAAACACTCATTGCTGAAAGGAAATTTCACACCACACCATCTGCTAAACACAAACCAAAATGCCTATAATCAGCCTCTCTGATGATGTCTCCTAATAACTTCATTCCTCCTCTCTACTCTTCTTTCATGTCTTCTTCTCCGAGCTCTCTGGTAGAATGTCTTTTCAACAACCTCCTCTATTTTCTCAAAGTATCTCTCTCGCAAGCTTCTGCACCATAAGAGTGTCCATCCAATGCTTCCTAATCCAACAGCATAACCAACCGCAGCAAACACATATTCCCACTCTATCTCCTCATGTTCTGATTTTGATGGTATCGAACCACATCCATGAGTACTTTTGCTGCAACTTCTGTCAAGTGGGAAACCACATAACCCTGTGTTTCCTTCAAACGAATCTGGCGAAAAAGTTTGGAACTGAGGGCCAGTTGGGATCTTTCCTGTCAGATGATTGTGGGACACATTCAAGATTGAAAGGAATGTGAGTTGTGCGAGCTCCTCTGGTATTCTTCCCCTGAGCTGGTTTGCAGAGAGGTCGAGCGAGCCAAGCTCAGTCAAGGCACCCAATGATGTAGGGATGGCGCTGGTGAGAGCATTGTGAGATAAGTTGAGAAGATAGAGTGAGGTAAGATTACCAATTGCATCTGGTATATCTCCTTCAAAATGATTGCAAGACAAATCAATGGATGTAAAGTCTGGCCAAATCTTCACAAGCTTCATCTCAATCCCTTTGACTGTTAATGTCACCTCATCGCGGTAGTAATCTCCGTCACCTAGAAAATTGGAGTTTGAACGGTTGGGCCTGAGATGTGCAGGACTTTGTAGCATCATTCCTCTCAGACTTGACAAGTTTAGTGGATCCAGAGTGCCACTAAAATTATTTGAAGATATATCCAAAATTTGAAGATTTGGCCAACTTTGATGGCATGTCAAGTCTCCATGGAATCTGTTGGAGTGCAACACAAGGACTTGCAAGCTCGACGGCAGCATGCAAGGGAAACTATCGTCAAAGTTGTTGTTTCCAACATTCATGACCTTTAAGCCTTTACAATTTGCCAGAGACTTTGGAATCTTCCCGCCTAAGTTGTTGTCACTAACATCAAAGGATATTAGGTCACACCCACTAGAAAATTGATCAGGTATAACACCAGTAATGTTGTTTCCCCTAAGACTGAGCGCTTGAAGCACAAGTGTTTTTTTGAGTAGGCAGGGAGGTATGCTACCACTTAAATTATTGAAAGACAAGTCGAGAACCTCAATTTGGTAAGATGCATGGCAGATGGAGGTTGGAATTACTCCGGTTAGGCTATTGTTTGCAAGTAAGAAGTAAAAGGGATAGTGATTAGAGTGGTTAGCTTGTGGAAACAAGGGAAACTCAGAGCGCAATTGGTTAGAGCGCAAGTCTAGTACATAGAGAGAAACAGGCAAAGAGTAAGGCTTTTGCAGATCTGTCAGAAGATTATGAGAAAGGTTCAAATATTCCAAATCAGTTTCCCAAATCCAGCTAGGGATCTCCCCTCCAATACTATTGTTCGAGAGGTCCAAATCTGACAAAGATGATTGATTTCTAAGATCTGGAAAATCGTACAAATTGCAGGATGACAGGTACAGTACAAATAATTTGGGAAATCCAGGTGAACTTGAATTCATGTTGGCTGTTTCAACCGACAAGTTGTTGCGAGAAAGACCCAGTCGTTCAAGCCTTGGAAGGCCTTGAATCTTTTGCAGTTTAAAAGTGCCATCGAACAAGTTGTCATCAAGCCAGAGATCGGAAAGGTTTTGAAGTTGGAAGAAGAAGTTAGGAATAGGACCTTCTATCATATTACGTCTCAGATCTAACCAAGAAAGTCCAGAGTGGTTTAAAATGGGAAGTTCAGTGATTCGTCCACTAAATTGGTTGTCGGATAGTAAAAGAGTATCAATTGAAGGCAGGCAGAAGAGATGGTGAGGAATGCTGTCGTTTAACGAATTGTAGCTTAAATCTAAAAAAGAGAGGTTTGTAAGACCTTCAAAATGCAAGTCAGAAAGTGAGCCCATGAGGGAGTTAGATGATAAGTCCAGACGAACTAGTTCTGTGAGGTTAGCAAGCGTGGATGGAATTGGTCCTGTGAAACCAGCATATGACAAATCAAGATATGTCAAATTTGTGAGACGATGAATACTCGTTGGGATCTGACTTGTGGTGAAGTCATTGGATGAGAGGTCTAGCTCCGACAAGTATGTCAAGCAGAAAAGATTTGATGACTCACCAATTCTGCCGGAGATGCCCTCACTACGGAGGTACAAACTGATGACGTAGCCAGCTTCATCACATTCCACGCCGCCCCAATGGCAATAATCATCATCTGTCTGATTCCACCTCACCATATTTCCTGAAAAAGAAGAATCGAGTTTGAACTCGCTCTTGAGGTCAAGTAACAATTTTTTTTGATCATCAAGGCATTGGCCTTGGACAAATATTATGAAGAAGAAGAAGAGGAGGAGGAGAAGCGAAGAAAGTGCCATTGCATGCAAAGTGGATGAGTTGAATTGAGACATGAGTTGGGCTTTAAATATGAGAGGAGTTACTATTTTATCTTTTCTTTTTATTTTTTTGGGAGAAGATCAGAGTCGCGCATTGATGGAGTTTTAAATCAAAATGAAAATCATACGTATTTGCTTCAAATTTCCCTGATTTTGACTATAAGTATTTACTTTTATCTGCCATTCCGAGGAAAACAGCTCTCCTTCCCCACCTCTCTTTGTGACAGTTCTCTATACTATATAAGCTCTACATTATATTTTCAATTATGCATTAATTATTGGCCTATACACTGACCCTCAATTTTAATCTATTAATTTTCTGTGACAACGTTTATTACTAGTTGAAAGAAATGTATAAGTAGCGTAGTACGAGGGTATTAAAAACAATATTGATAAATCTAATATATGCAGATATGCGAGATTTTTGTGAAGCAGTAAAGAACACCAAGGCTTTTACGTGGTTCGATCGTTAAAGAGATCTACGTCCACGGAGGAGTGATTCCTCAATACTTTCACTATGATTTGATTATAGTGAGTGTGGCTAAAAGCTTTTAGTATTCAAGAATTTGCTAACCCTTCTACCTTTGATCTAACTCCTATTTATACATATATGAGGGCCCTAAAGGAACCGATCCTCCCACGTAGGGACTCTTAGCCTTCTGTGTGTAGGGACTGTTCACCTTCGCGCCATAGGGACTGTTCACCTTCGCCTAATTAGGGTTTGGAGGTCGCTTGGGGTTTGGGGACGGGCTCGCATAACCGCGCTGGTCGCTATTAAAGTCGTGCCCACTGCTCGTTTGGGCTGTCGGTGGCCCAAGTGGTTGGGCCATATCCCATCATAGCCCCTCCCAATAGTCGGGTAATGCCGTGTCGAGTGAGGTGAAGAATTGTGTTGCCGAGGTAGATGTTGCTCGGTGATGTTGTTCTCGAAGGTTTCGATCTCTTTGGTGTCGATCTGATCGGTTCGCCTGGATTCGAACTGAGGTAGACGGTGTATGGATGTGAGCTGAGTTAACATCCGAGCCGAACTGATCTATATACCGGATCTGAGCTGTGTTGGGCGATGTATCGGGTCTGCGCTGAGCTGGATGATGTATCGGGTCCGAGCTGAGCTGGTCGATGTATCGAAGCCGAGCTAAGTTGGACGATGTATCGGGTCCGAACTGGGCTGGTCGATGTATCGAAACCGAGCTGAGCTGGTCGATGTATCGAAACCGAGCTGAGTTGGACGATGTATCGGGTCCGAACTGGGCTGGTCGATGTATCGAAACCGAGCTGAGCTGGTCGATGTATCGAAACCGAGCCGAGTCGCTGTTGTTTGAAAAGATGCTGCAAAGGGAGTCAAGTCCGACACGGTAGCGACCGTGTATAGGTTACACCGAGGTCCGATCCGCGGCACCGCCGGAGGATGCCAAGTCCGGCCGAGTGGCGGATCCGATAGAGATATCATCTTGGATGATACCGAGGTCCGCCCCGAGTGACACCGCCTTCTAGGGATGCCGAGGTGTGGCTGAGTCTTGCTTAGACCGGAGGACGCCGAGGTCCGATCTGGATGGAGATGTCTCGTGGGGCGGCGTCCGCTGGCGTGATGCCGAAGTCCGACCGAGTGGCACCGCTGGAGAAAGGCCGAGGTCCGCCCGAGTGGCGCCGACCTCTTGGAGAAAGGCCGAGGTCCGACCGAGTGGCGCCGATCGCTTGATGTGGAAGCGACGAGGTCCGAGGTCCGAGCCGTCGAGGTCAACGTAATCATCACACGATCGGGCGCGCGGTCTGCTTTACCGTATAGTACGCCATACGTGCGCGGCGACATGCCGAACCGCGCGCAAGGCCAACTCCACATCCAATCGCGGTAGCACGTGTGAAAGTTGAAACGGCAGTTTTAGGCACCATTTGTCCTATAAATAGGCCCCAAATGAGGCAACTGCTCACTTTCCCCTTCGACGCTTTGTTTTCAGAGAATACATTCGCAGAAATTTCCCAATTTTCTTTCAAACTTGTTGAGGAAGCCCGATATCTCGCCGAAAAGTAAGTATGTATCCTTCGTGTTCTCGTTCTGAAAATTCTAGTTCTGCCTCGAGCTCCGGCCGTCCATGTTCCTCCCCCGATAGTGCCACCGGTTTTAAGGATTATATGTGCTATAACCTTCTGGGTAGATCTATAGGAATTATTGCTAGGGTCCCGCCGGTATCGTCAGTATGGGATGGATTGAGGTTGGGCTCAGCAAGGTCGAGTTTGACGACGGAGGACCTTTTTGAAATAGCGAAGGAATACCGGATCCCGGAGGAGGCGTGGTGGTGCCTGCCGCGATCTGATGATAGAGCTATGGCCCCGTCGGAGGGCTTTATTACCGTATATGTAGACGCCCTGAAAGTCGGCCTTAGGTTTCCCTTAGCCCCAATTTTCCTTAGTATACAAGAATATTTTCATATCCCCATATGTCAGCTGACCTCGAATTCTATTAGGTCGGTGGTGGGGCTAGGGCTCTTCTGTTATGGTATTGCCGAGGAGCTCTCCTTCGAGGTGTTGATGCATTTTTTCAGCGTCAAAACTATAGGAGAAGTGTATTATCTGTCTCATCGGCTGAATTTTTTAAGGTAGCGACCCCCTCTAAGGTGTCCCATTGGCAGAATAAGTACTTCTTTTTTGCGGGCTGATCAGTATCCGAGGTATGAGTGGGGCCTCGATAAGTTGATGGACGTGAAGGTCAAGCCCCTGGGCTACATGGAGAAAGAGCTCAACAACCTCGGTGAGATATTACCTATTGATTTCACCGAGGATGACCTGAACGATGTCGGGCTGAGCGTTTATAGGTCAGAGGCGTCGGGAGCGGGGTCTGATCGGGGTGAGGGCATCCCCGTATATTTTTCTGCTCTTTTTTTTTGTATGTTGCTCACATGTCCGACCTCGTTGTGCTGAAAATAATCTCTCTTTGTCGCAGTGAAGCTTGACCGCGAGAAGAATGCCAAGCGCGCGGTGCAAGCAGAGGAGCTCACGATCACGAGCAAGGCGCCTCCCAAGAAAAAGGCGAGGCGAACTGCACTGCCAGGCCCCCAAAGAAGGTTGACGATATCGCCACCGATGACGGGGCCTCTGCCGGAGTCGAGCCCGGCACCGGAGACGTAGACTCAGGCCCTCGAGGCGCCACCTTCCAGCTCTGTGATGGGATCCTTCAACGTGCCGCCGGGACTCAACTTGCCACCGGGCTGGTCGCGAGCTCTCACCGCATGGGCGCCGAGCGGGAGCTTCTTTGCGGGCGGATGCCGATGCCGCCGTGGCCGCGGGCGGAAGCCGAGGCCGCGAGGGTCGCCATCGAGGCCGCGGGGTCGCCGCCGAGGCCGCCCGACGAAGGGCTTGGGCACCGAGGTCGCCCGGGGAGCTCAAGAGGCTCGCGAGGAGACGGCCGGGCGGCATGAGCTCAGCGGACGAGAGGGGCTAGGCGGCCGATCAGGGGCCAATGTTGAGGGCCTTTGCGGCAAGCTCGCCGAGTCGAGAGCTTCTCGGCTTTATTGCCGACCGCCGCCGTCTTTGAAGCCCGGGTGGTATCACCATCCGGAGAGGTTGATCGCCGACATGCCTGACTTTGACAAAGTCAAGCACGGTTGGGTCAAGGTCAGCACTCGCGAGCTGAATAAGACGTACGCTCGGGTGGTCTCTGGGGTCGGGTCCTTCCCTGTGTTGGAGGCTCTGGCGTCCAGCTCTTCCCTTCTGACGGCGGAGGCCGTTGCCCAGTGCAAGGAGGACGAAGATCCTGAACTCCAGGAGCTTCTTGCCGAGGTGCGGGCCGAAGGCGAGGAGGAGGAGGAGGAGCCGAGCTCGGTGCAGCAGGAGGTGCGGCCCAAGCGAAAAGTGCAAAGAGGGCCAGCGAGCCCCAAGATAGAGCCTGAGGTCAGTGGACCTAATGTAATAAGTTGAATTGCCGGGGTCGATATGATCCTGAGCCCTTGTAAAATTTTTCCCTCTTATGAATAATAAAATTTACAAGTTTCTGAAACGTGTACTGTCTCTTTATTCATAGCATTCCACACCTCAATACCTTGGACTCGATCACGAATTGCTGACCAAACTAAAGGAGGTCCGGGGTGCTTTGGCTGAGAGGGACGAAGAGGTGTTGTTCTGGAGGAGCCGATCTGCCGAACTGACCCAGGTTTTGTCCAATATGGACGTCATCTCAATGTCATCCGCCGACCTAAAGAAGAAGTTGCAAGAGGCTGATCGGGAAGTGGCCCGCCTCCTGGCTGAGAACGAGGCTCTCAAGCTAAAGATTACGCATCTCGAAGTCCAGGGGGCCGATCTTTCTGCCGACGTGATTCAGGGGCGCTTAATGCAGTGTGAGGAGCAATGAGTGACGATTTAAGAAGGCGCTCGGATCTCGGAGGAGCACGCAGAGTATGAGCAGGTAATCCGCCGAACTGGTGGAACTACCATATCAGACGTTGATGATCGAGTGCAGAGCTTGCTGGCAGAGGGCATGGTGCTGAGGGACGAGAAGGGGCCCAACAGTAAGAAGTTTAAAGATTGCCTCGAGTCCATCGTGAAGTGTATGCAGATGTACGAGGTCGTTCGTAAACAACGCATGCCCCAGCCCCACCGCGAGTCCGCGGCGGGCTCCGCTGATCCAATAATAGAAGAACCCGAGGAGGAGGGTGGCTACGCCGATCATGCCGAAGTGCTTCGGTTGATGGGTCTAGCTGATAGGGGAGCATTCAGGGGACAGCCTTCGGCGAGTGAAGGGCGCACGAGGACCTCAGGTCGGCGAAGGAGAGCGGCGGGTCGAGGGCGAGGTCGGAACCTTGGCCAAGCGTCAAGTTCAAGGGGCCGGGGTGTGACCTCGGGTGCGGCCTCGTTTCTAGGAATGCCCTCCTCAGGCGGGGGCCCATCAGCACCGGCTCAAAGTGCACCTGGAGCAGGTCGTGGCGGTGACGACCTCATCGACTGGGTAGAAGGCACCGAGTTTATCCCGGGTGTTCATCGCCGACCCGGGGATTTTGTTCGAATCATGCAGACACGGTCTTGGCGAGGTGGAGCTCGAAGCCCGAATGAGTTGTATATAGCTAGACTTTGTATTTAGTCGTAAATGTATTTAGACTTTATATCGAAATGTATATTTTCCCCGAGAGGTACAAATATAGCTTAGACTTGGTTTTGAGTCGTAAATGTATTTAGATCGTATACGTATGTATATCTTCCCAAATAAAGGGATATAATTTGACGAGATCCGCTGTGGACGCCGCTTGCATGTAGATGCTTCAACTTAATGAGTGATCTCGTATACGCGCATGTAGACGCTCAATTTAATGAGTAGTCCGTATGCCTTGCATCGAGACGCTCAATTCAATGAGTAATCGCCGGCGCGCGCGCTAGTTGAGTACCCTACTTAGTGGGTTTGTCATCTTCGTAGGGCGCCCCTTGAAGGTTAATTATGTGTTATCCGACTTGAGAGCAGATGTGCACATAAGCATAAGATGAGACGAAGTGAAATACTCATTAGCAAAACAAGTGTTTTATTGAACAAGTAAACAGCATCGTACTTCATCAAAACGATAAGAGGGCTAACATGTTGCCGATCTGAAATCAAAGCTATGTAAAGTACCTCCTTAAATGAGTGATATGCCAGGTTCGAGGGATAAGTGCACCGGACAGGTGAGTAAGCTTATAGGCCCCTTTGCCGAGGTCCTCGTGAACGCGGTATGGACCTTCCCATGTCAGATCTAGTTTGTTAAGACGCTCGGCTCTACTGGCTTCGTTATTTCGCAGGATGAGGTCGCCTACTTGGAGTGTGGAGGCTTTTACTCTCTTGTTGTAGTACCGTGCGACCTGGCCCTTGTACTTTGCTTCATTTATGAAGGCGAGCTCGCGTTTCTCTTCGAGAGCATCAAGGTTGGCTCGTAGGTCCTCCTCGTTGCCTTGCTGGTCGAAGTGGAGAATGCGTGGGCTCGGTGCGCCGATCTCCGCCGGAGTGACAGCCTCGGTCCCATAGACTAGGCTAAAGGGGGTTTCTCCGTGCGAGGTCTGAGGTGTTGTCCTGTAGGACCAGAGCACTTGAGGGAGATTTTCGACCCAGTCACCCTTAGCTCGGTCTAATCTCTTCTTCAGTCCTTGTAGGATGGTACGGTTCGTCACCTCGGTCTGACCATTTGCCTGCGGGTGTGCGACCGAGGTGAAATGTTGCTCGATCTGGAGCTCTTCATACCATTCCTTTAAAGTTTTGTCGACGAACTGGGTGCCATTGTCCGAGACCAGATATGCGGTAGGCCGAAGCGGCAGACTATGTTCTTCCACACGAAGGTTTGAATCCTCCTACTTGTGAGGCTCGAAAGTGGCTCTGCCTCGACCCATTTTATGAAGTAATCTATGGCTACGACTAAGTATCGGAGTCGACCGGTGCTCGGTCAAATGACCTACGATGTCGATCCCCATCGCATGAAAGGCCACGGACTCGTAGGTCGCCGAGATCGGTCCGGGTAGCTTCTTGACCGAGTGTGAGCCGCACTTTGACACTTTTGACGAGCTCGGCCGAATCTTGGATGAGGTAGCCGAATATCCCGACCTCAACGCCTTCTTTGAGAGAGCTCACGACCCGATGTGACTTCCACACGACCCCCTATGGATCTCGTTGAGCACGTAGTCGGCTTCTTCTGGTCCGAGGCACCTCAGGAGGGGTTGAAGATAAGACTTTCTATAGAGAACGCCCTCGTGTATGAGGTACTTTTGGGACTTCGCCATCATCTTCTTGGCTTCGAGCCGATCTTGAGGCAGTGCGCCATCTTCCAGATAAGCCTTCATGGGAGACATCCAGTTCGACTCTATCTCGGCGATGATGCTGATGTGGGACTCCGCGATACTTCTGGAATGAACCTCCTCCACTGGTGGACTTGTTGATGACGCAACTAACTTGCTGAGGACGTCAGCTTGGCTGTTTTCCCCTTGCGGGATTCGATGAATGTTGAAGTACCCGAATGAGATCAGCATCTCCTTTGCCTTCTCAAGGTATTGCTTCATTCGATCCTCCTGGCCTCAGATTCGCCTAAGACCGTTTACCATGACCGGAATCTCAGAAGATCCGGATCTTGTCCACTTTCAATTCCTTTGCGGCGGAGTCCCGAGATCGCCCGTACTCCTCCACGTTGTTTGTGGTCGGAAGGTAAACCGAGGGCGAGGTCACTTCTTGTTTGTCGGGCCGAGAAGGAGGATGCTCGCTCCGCGCCCGCTTTGCACGAAGCTCCGTCCACGTACATCTGCCAGCAACCATCGGATGGTTTAAGGACAGATTCTTCCTCAATGGGGGTGGGAGTTGGAGCGACCTCGCTGGTAGAGCCGACCTCGGTGAACTTGGCCTCCACCAGGAAGTCAGCGAGAGCTTGTCCTTTTATGGCCGGCCTAGGGGAGTACGAAATGTCGTGCTCACCGAGCTCCAGTGCCCACTTGGCTATACGTCCGGATGACTCTGGTTTTGACAAGACTTGTCTCAAGGGTAAGTCAGTCAGTACCTGGACGGAATCGGCTTGGAAGTAGGGTCGGAGGCGTCGCTTAGCGTTCACTAGGGCCAGCGCTACCTTCTCGAGGCTGGTGTACCTCGTCTCCGGTCCTTTGAGAGCCCGACTGATAAAGTAGATGGGGAGTTGTCGTCCCGCTTCATCTCGTACCAGCACCGCACCGATAGCTTCGTCCGAGGCTGCCAGATACAAGGAAAGGAGCTCGCCTTCTTTTAGGACGGACAGGGTCGGAAGGTCGGCGAGATACTCTTTCAGCTGTGTGAAGGCGGCATGGTGTTCTTCCTGCCAGGCGAAGTCCGGAGCTCTCCTCAAGATCTTGAAGAAGGGGAGCTATTTCTCGGCTGCCCGAGATAAGAATCTGCTGAGGGCGGCTAGACACCCAGTGAGTTTGTGGACCTCACGGATGGTCCTCGGCACCTGCATGTCGAGCACAGTCTTCACCTTGGTCAGATTTGCCTTCAGGCCTTCTTGAGAAACCCAGCATCCCAGGAATTTACCCGTCCTCACCATGAATGTACACTGAGGGGTTGAGCTTGAGGTTGGCCGACCGAGGAGTCAGTAGTATAGTTCTCGAGGTCGCCGGCGCAGCCTCCGCTTTGACTCTTGACCACGATGTCGTCAACGAGACCTCGACGGTCCGCCCAATGTGATCTTTGAATATGGCGCCCACCATTCTTTGATAGGTAGCCCCGCGTTCTTCAGCCAAGGGCATCTTCCCAAGACGCAAAGACAATCAAGTCGGTGATGAATGCCGTCTTTGGGACGCCCTCCGGCTCATTAGGACTTGGTGGTACCTTTGTATAGATCTAGGAAGTTCAAGATCTCATGGCTCACTAGTGCCTCCACCTTCACAATGTCGGGAGGGTAGCAATCCTTCGGCAAGGTTTGTTGAGGTCGGTGTAGTCGACGCACACGCGCCATCCCTCCCGCTTTCGGACAACGATCGGATTAGCCATCCGTGTCGGGTACTTGACTTCAACAGATTCGCCTTTGAGTTAGGTCACTTGCCCTTACGACCTAGTTGCGCCTCACCAGAAACACCTCTTCTTCTCGCCGAACCGGCTTTGTGGCCGGGTCGATATTGAGGCGATGAGTTATGAGCTCGGGTGACACCCCCATGTCGAGTGGGGACCACGCGAACACGCCCTGTACTCCCCGAGAAGCCGCATGACACCGCGGATATCACCGCCCTCGATGCCGACCTTGACAACTTTGGAGGGTCGCCGTCAGATAGCCGGAGGTCTTCAATCAGTCGTCCCGAGGTGACAGCGGGGATTCTCAGAATTGCTATGCACAGGGCAAGGCTACATCCCGGTCGAGACTCGTGGCATTCTTTGGCTGCCGCTTGGTCACCCCGATGCTCAAGATTCCCACCGGGTGGGTATCTTGATCGTGAGGTGGTACACCGAGCGACGGCTGGTGGCGTGCCAATCTCCGCCAAGACGATGTTGTGCGGGAGGAAGCTTGGACCAGAAGAATTGATGGCCTTGGTGACCGACTGGAGCATGTCCTACAGAACCGGAAGGGTAATGACGCCTCGGTTGAACCGCCTCCGAGTGAAGCTCCACACCGGGATGACGCGGGTGTATTTGAATCCCCGACCTCAAGCTTATCCGCAGTACCAGGAAGATAATGCCGACGGAGGCACCGATGTCGATGTAGACCCGGTGGACGTTTTGTTGCCCAAAGACGGCTCGTATCATGATGGCGTCTTGGTGGGGCATGATTTTGGGCACCGGGTCGCCTTTGGAGAACACGATGTCCTCTCCATCCCGGTCGCTTGTTCTTCTGGCCTCGAGGTCGGCCTCCGAAGCCATTCTTTAACGACGACCTCGCTGCTCCCACAAGCAGCCCGTATGGCATAGACCTGCTCCATAGCATTGGGACCTTCGTCCTTGTCATCTTCCGGTGGGGTCATCGTCGAGGTCGGCCCGCAGTTGTTGCCACCTCCATTCCTTCCTCTCGCGCTTCGCTTTCTGCCCACCGCCGAGGTATTTTTGAGGGCTCCTCCTCGACGAGCTCGCCAACCGCGAGCCCAAGTTTCGCAATCTCGTGTCGTGACCATACCCTTGGTGATAGTCACAATACTTCTCCGTGATCTTTTCTTAGATCCTCCTTTCATAGGAGGGGCTTGGGAAGAGCTCGCGTGGAGCTCGAATATCTCCGCCTGATTTGAGCGGAGGCGCTGTCGCTGTGGTTTAGCCGAGGTCCGAGCCTCGATTCCAAAGGCCCTCTCTTGATTCTCGCTGGCGCCGGCGATCGTCACCGACTTGGTCATCCGGCTTCTTTCTCTCGCCTCCGCTGCACTGCATCTCCTCTTCTTCCGATTCGACTCGCTCTTTCGACGAAGTTGTCCACCAGTTCCAAAGTTTACTCGCCGCCTTTGGTTTCTCCCCGGTGATTTCTTTGTTCAATCGCTGGTCGGATCCCGCTCTTGAACGCTGATGATGTAGAGATCGTTCTCGTTGTCAATTTTGAGCGACTCTTTGATGAACCTCGAGACGAAGTTCGACATCGCCTCGCCCCATCCTCGGCGGATTGTGAGCGGTCGGAGGAAGGTTGCCGAGGTGGCATCTTCCGGTAGAAGCGCCATTTGAACCGATCCATGAGGTCCAGGCGGAAGTATACTGCTCGGCGAGCGAGAAGTGAACCAACGTCGGGCGTTGGAGATCAAGACTCGGGAAGATTTTTCACATGTGAAAATCCTCCATTCCTCGATTCGCCATATTGGTAGTGTAGGCGAAAAGGAAGTCGGAGGGGTCCCCAAGGCCATCGTGGCGCAATATTGGGTGTCCGGCATCACCGGGCAAGGCGTGTCTAGAATCTCCGGAGAAAGGAGATGATTCTTCCGCACGGTCGAACCCCGGAGATCGCCATCTCTCTCTGAGGGTGGGAGACCGTGACGGCGTCTGTCGTCCCTCCAGGGGTGGTTCGCTCGCCTTCCTCTCTCCTTTGCTTTGCTCTCTCTGGCGGCATACCGAGGTGGAGAGCGGCTTCACGGGCGACGAGGTGGTGAATGGTTGCGACCTCTCGGCGAGGTGATTGACTTGGCGGCCGCCATGTACGCGTTTCTCGGCTATCGTCCGAGGTAGCGCTGATCGCCTCGGTGGGGTGAGCGACCTCGGCACCAGATTCGCCAGCTCGGGCCTCGGGAGGCCCGCCTTCATTTGTCCTCCGTGGAGGAAGTTTTGAATTGGCCGAGATTGGCATTGAGAAATTAGACACGCCGCCAGTGGCCTCGTGAGACCGGTGAACCGCCTGCTCACCGGGTCCGAGGTCGACACCTTCCTGCTCGTTGGGGAGGTGATCCTGAGGGTGTATGGAAGTGTTCTCCATGTGGCCTCAGCGTGGTCGCCATGCGCGTCGCAATCTCCTTCTGCGGCCGAGTGACCACCGGTCGCCTTCGCCATTGTTGTTGCCGGCATCGGCGGCGGTGCTAGCGTTTGCACGTGTTCTTGCCATTAGATTGTAGAGAAATGAAGCTTTTTGTTCAGTGGTTCCCACAGACGGTGCCAATGATAAATCTAATATATGCAGATATGCGAGATTTTTGTGAAGCAGTAAAGAACACCAAGGCTTTTACGTGGTTCGATCGTTAAAGAGATCTACGTCCACGGAGGAGTGATTCCTCAATACTTTCACTATGATTTGATTACAGTGAGTGTGGCTAAAAGCTCTTAGTATTCAAGAATTTGCTAACCCTTCTACCTTCGATCTAACTCCTATTTATACATATATGAGGGCCCCTAAGACGGGAACTGATCCCTCCCACGTAAGGACTCTTAGCCTTCTGTGTGTAGGGACTGTTCACCTTCGCGCCATAGGGACTGCTCACCTTCTTCGATTAGGGTTTGGAGGTCGCTTAGGTTTGGGGATGGGCTTTGGCATAACCGCGGTCATGATTAAAGTCGTGCCCAACTCGTTTGGCTCACAACGGGCCCAAGTGGTTGGGCCATATCCCATCAAATATATATAAAAAAATATTGAGCGGGGGCTTTGATTAAATAATCTGGTCCACGAATATTGTCAAGCACAAAATTATTCATTCTATTAAGAAATATAATTTCTTTTCTCCATTTGCATAAGTTCTATTGGATAATCATATCCTTCATAGACCATAGTCCATGTCTTGTATACCAACTATACGAGTCATACTAATCAAGGTTTGTGTCACTTACATTACCATAATTAATCCTTCTGTGTATAAGCATTGCTATTCAAGGATTGTATAGACATTTACTTTTTATGATAAAAATATAATTATCTCAAGGATTAGATGATCAAACAAGCTCAACCTTAATTACTTCATCAAAATAAATAATTGATTAGTTTATGTTCCTCTAACGTCCTATATCATTTAAAGTAAAGGCCCAATTTAAGTAAAAATTGGGTATAAAAAAGTTGGGTAGAAAATCCATGATATATATAGAAACAAAAAAAGTAACTATACACATCAATGAATATAAATAAAATTACAAATATAACTAGATTATGATTTGAAGCATATTTCTATGATTTGAAGCATATTCACATAAAACTTTACTTTCCGAACCAAATGAGCCATAGGAATACATGTAGTCTTGTGTGTGTGTGTTGGCCTAGTGGTAGAGTGGTTAATACCCGAGGCCAAAGGTCTCGGGTTTGAGTCCACCGTGACGCAGCCTTTAAAATTTCTGTATTAAATTACCAAAAAAAAAAGAATACATGTAGTCTCACAAAACTTGAATTGTAAAAGATCAAATACAATACAAAAATAAAAAAAGGCATCAAATCGAATAAGTATCATCTGAAATTTAAATGATAAAATTAGAAAAAGATAGAAAGAAACAGAAACTAAAAATTGCTGAAAGTTGCATTAATTGTTGTTGGGGGCACAATGTAGTATTGTGTATTATCTCCATTGCAGACGATTTTCTTCATGTTATATATCAAATATGATTTTAATGTATATCTAATGAATTAATATATTTCTGTAGTATATATCTAATGAATTAATATATATTATTCTAAATATATACTTCATTCGTCCTACACAAGATGACATGTATTTCTTTTTGGGCTGTCTCACCCAAGATGTCCGGTTTCCTTTTTATGAAATAATCATCTCTTCAAAAGTTGTGGGATCTACCTACTTTTTATCACTTTATACCATTCTCTTAAATAACCGTGCCGAAAAGAAATGAACCGTCTTTGGTGGGACGGAGACAGTAATATATTATTTTACATAATTGTCCTTAAAATAATATATATAACAAGGATATAATAGGTAATCTATATTTTGTAACATTCACACTTTTTCTATTAGTATAGATATAGATAGATAGATAGATAGATAGATATAGATATAGATAAAGATTCCTCAAAACGTCCTTTTGCGAGCGTCACATTACGTATATTAAGACTCATAACAGTCAACAGTGTCACATTTTATTTTCGAATTTTAAGCAATCAAATCAGATTTCTATTTTATATTTTATTTTTTGAGTTTTAAGCCTTCAGATCATATTTCTATTTTATTTTCAATTTAAGAAGGACCCAAATCAAATTTAATGTGTTTTTTTCTTATCATATCCAATTTTATTTTTATCTTATTTTCATTGGACGTTTGGTTTGGTAGATAAGATATATAACAGTAATAGGATCGAGTGAATGAGAAAATTATGATTATTTATTCTTATGTTTGGATTGATTGATTATAGTATATGATAAATTGAAGGATTATGACTAAAATATACTCCCTCCGTCCCAGCCCAATTGGCACAACACTTTATGCACAAAGATTAAGAAAAATGGATTAAGGGGTTTAATTGTATTGGCCCCACAATATTTAATGCTAATAAAGCAAAAGCATAGGAGAGAGAAATAGGTGGAGATAGAGAGAGAATGTGAATCTGGAGCCAAAATTTCGACCGAGTCACAATAGGCATAAATATCCAACTTTTGTCCAATATTCAAAAAATTTACAAATCTGGAGCCAAAATCAGAAAAACCTAAAAATTCAAAATTTACAGAAATAGAGCAGCTATCCTGTCCTTAAATACAGAGCCATTTCCAATATTCAAAACATCAAAACACTCAAAATGAAACAAAGAAAAGATCTAAGTGTGGTCGAGAAGCACCACATTGTGCGCTTTCTAAGTGAAGGCGAAGGATGGTCATGTGACTTCGGAAGAAGAGCAACCGCGTGGTGAAGTTTTCCACCTCCACGAACCATTAGCCGCATCCGGGCGCGGCAAAGGAACAAAAAGAATGGTCATTGGTATCTCTACCATATGGAAGGCTAAAGAAAAGAGGAAAAAGGTGCAAATTGATCTCAATTAATCGCCGCTTGGAGACGGGCCAAAGATCAAGCATAAGGAGGTCACAATGGAGTTAATCAAAGAATCGTAGTGAAGGTGGGTACAAGAAAAGTTGATCAAAGCACATACAAATGCACACGGCCAGAGCTCACTACTCCCAACAAGTTAGAGCGTTAAAATTTCACTTCATGCACTAGAATTAGATGCCATTTTAAATACATTTACGCTTTAAGAGCATGGATAAAATAGTACACATAGATGAAAAATGGTTTAACATGACAAAAGTCGTGAAAAGATTCTACATAGTCCCGGGAGACAGAGCCACATAGAACATGCAAGAGCAAGAAGTTCATAACTAAAGTTATGTTCATGTGTGTCGTCTCACGACCACTCTTTGGTCCGATGGAAATCTGATTTTGATGGAAAATTGAATATTTCCTTTCACCCAACAAGTACCAAAGAAAGAGAAAATCAAAAACGTATCACCGGAACAATGGAGACCAAATCGTGATTTCACCACCAAAGAAGTGGTAGAGAGACTGCATTATCAATGAGGTATGCACATGTACAAGTGAATTATGTAGTGTATGTCAGACACCATTAATTGGTGTGTAACTTGTAAGTTGCTATGTGATGTAATGAATCATTGAATTTTCAGTTTAATGAATGTGTATTTATTGCAGATTTTATCTGCAATAAATGTGTATTGCAGATATTAATGAATGATTGAATTTTCAGTTCAATGAATGTGTATTTATTGCAGATTTTATCCACAAATATTCTTATTTTTATCTGCAAATATTCTTACTTTTATGTGCAAATATTCTTACTTTTATCTGCAATAAATGTGTATTTATTATAGATTTTACCTGCAATAAAAGAGAAGTGGCCAAGTACATCAGATAAGAATATCTATCTCCAACAAGACAATGCAAAGCCACACATTAAAGACAATGATCCCAAGTTTAGAGAGGCAGCTGATAAGGATGGATTCAAGTTCACATTGATACAACAGCCTCCAAACTCACCTGACCTAAATGTGAATGATTTAGGTTGGTTCAGTCAATTGAGCAACTACAAACCAATATTAGTTGGTTACAGCTGATCAATTACTAGTCACGTTATCAATCATTTAATGATCTAGATCACACAACCTCGAACAATGTGTTCTTATCATTACAAGGTTGTATGATTGAGATCATGCAAATTAATGGACGAACAACTACAAACTCCCACATATGGGAAAAGAAGCTTTAATTAGTAGGGCATTACCCATTAACCGGATGTATCACATGTTACCGTGAAAAATGTCTAACACATATGCTTGAAGTGGAGACACGTAGCGATGGAAGAAGTTATGAAAAGTCGGATATGCACTTTGGAGCAGAAACAATGGATAAAGAAAGGATTGTACATGTTTTTTCGCAAAGTATGCAAACGATGTAATGCAATTGATGATGACATATTTTTTAGAATGTCCGATGCCCCAAATTGTGAGGCATCATTTTTTGTGAGGCACTAGAATCATATGCAAGGAACAGCTTTAGAGCTTGATCTCAAATTGTAAGTTAAAATGTCACATGCAATGAAAAGTTATGTGCAAGCCATCATCTCAAGATATACCAACAACCTCCCACAAACAAATACAAGCAGCCTAACTCCATCATAGGCCAACAAACCACACACATAACCACTCAATATTCATGAATCACGTAAATGTAGAAGTTAACACCATCATAGGCGCAAAACAACACACATAACCACTCAATATTTCAATCACGTAAATAGAGCAATAATTCTAGCATAAGACAACAAACCATCCATATAACCACTCAAGACATCGATTCACGTAAATAGACTAGTTAACACCATCATAGGCCAACAAACAACACACATAACCACTCAATATTTCTGAATCACAGAAATAGAGCAGTTAACACCATCGGAGATATAGAGCAGCCCCAAATCAGATTAATCAGGGGGATAGTAGGAAAGATCTCACCAGCTCGAAGTAACGCGGAAGAAGGATCCGCACATCTCATCTCCCACACCCGCGAATTCATCGTATTCAACTGGCGGGTCCAACTCCATCCCCAACGCCGTCTCACCTAAAGCCATCGTCGCCTCAGATGGGGTATAGTTGGGGTCGAATAAACGTGGAAGAAGGATCCGCATCATCTCATCTCCCACACCCACGTCTTCATCGGCTTCAACTGGCGGCTCCGACTCTATCTCCAACGCCGTCTCACCGAATGCCATCGCCGCGAATCGATCGCACAAAACCCTAGATCCGAGTTGTGGTTTTCGATCTGGGAAATGGGGCAAGAACCCTCTATGAACTCTGAATCGGGGTCCGCAGGCGAACCCATAGCAGAATTAGGAGATGAAATCGCAGATTCAAATAGGTTGGACTCTGGGATTTCAGAGAGAGGAGTTTCCGATGTCGAAAGCCCTAACACCTTCTTGATTTTGTGCTTGTGTTTATGCCACTAATCGATCAAGATCCGCATCTCTCATGCGCTTCTTGACCGCTTCACGCCGTAATCTTCGACGAGGAAATATGCCATAAGGGACGATGGAGGGAGTTGCAGATGGAGATGGAGAGGAGTTGTAGTTCATGAGATGGAAGGGGAGTTGCAGATCTGGAGATGGAAGGATGAGAGAGATAGGTGGAGATAGAGAGAGAGAGATGGTCGCAGATTAAGAGAGAGAAGGTAGAATCTGGAGAGGCGATAATGCAAGTAAGCGAGAGAGGTAAGTGTGATTAAGGGCCTAAACCTAGCCTTTTTAGCATGTGCCAATTGTTGATGCCCCAATTTAGCAAGTGTGCCAATCAATGGACGGAGGAGTAGTAAAGATGCAAAAGGTCGAGACAAAGATGATCAAAACTAATTCTGGTAGAGTGTTTTTTGAATTTTATATTATGGAGTGAAGGATTGCCCAAATTTGGAATGATAAATTATCATTCAAATGGATGATTAGAGTATGAGCCTAATTATCCTTTACGGGCATAATCATCCAAACCAAACATGTGATAGAGTATAATTATTTTATCAATCAAACCTAATCATTCAAACCAAACACCCTTTAAGATCCTTCTTTTTTTAATTCTCTTCATCTCCTAGCTGGAAAAAGGAAAAATAAAATGAATCACTTTACATCTTGGCATAAACAAATTACTAATTACTCATTTCGTCCCGTTAATGTTGGCCCGTATTCATTTTTCGGTTATCTCGCTATTGTTGGCACGTACTAAAAATGGAATGAGTTTTACATTAAAAAATATTTCGAGTTTTATTTCATATACTACTTTACATACAAAATATAATTCTTCTTAATCCACATGCTTAAATGCTTAAATGTAACGAGCCAAGAATAGCGTGTTGGAGGGAGTAATAATTTATTGTATTATGCACCACTTTTATGAAGGAAAAATAAGTTAAATTTTTTATAATCGTGAGTGCGCCACTTGAGCTACTGGTCTTATAACAAGTTTGAAAGTGGCATAACCCAAAATTAGGTTTGTTGCAAGGACTTGATGCATCTTCTACACCCAGTCATTGTTTAATTAAAAAATTAAGTCATTGGGACACTTATTTGTTTGATAATAATTTTGGATTGAGGTTATTCCACACCCATTCATTGTTTTAATGGAATTTCGAACTCTCTGCTGTTTGCTCCACTTTTAATAAAAAAATAAAATTGAAATAACACAAGTCAGGCATATTCAATGGATCTAAAGATTTTTTCACACGCCTAAACTTCTTGTGATAGATAATATTTCTTATAATATTTACCTACAACTTCTAAAGAACATATTTTCAACATAAATTCGTGAATAATCGAAACAGTTAACATACATTCTCTAAGTAGAGATGTGTTACCCCCTCAAAAAAAAAAAACAAATGATACAATTATATGTATTATTGATTTTTTTCCTTTTTTCTAAAAGAAATAAGAATTTTAGATTTGATAAAATTTTAATCAAAACATTTTAGAGTTGTATGAAAATGTAGTTACATATAAAAGATTATATGAAAAATAAAACCTAGAAGAAAAGGAATACATCGAGCCACATTCCTGATCAAATTTATACACAAATCAAACTTAGCTATGTCTGGCGCTTATGATCATAAGGTTGATTTCTATTGTTTAAATTAATCTGATCTAAATAATTGAGTTTATTGTGTGATGTATCACTGTTACAAAAGCGGTGAAAGAAAGGATAAAATTCTATTGTTAGTGGGTCACTTTAGCCATTTTTCTTCTAACGGGTTTCAAAGGACTTGATGTTTTCCCACACGAGGTCATTGTTTTTATTAAAATTTTGAAGTTTCATGGCACTTTTTTTTTTATATTTATGGAAAACCCGCAGTCGTTATCTATGTCTACTTGGTAAAAATCTACGTTTCAGTGTAATAGTCTGCGAACTACAAAGGACGAACAAAATCACATTCGAAAAATCAGATCTAACATGCATTCATAATAGCCTGCAAACCACGAAGGAGGAATTAGTTGGATTTTTTGTTTGATAATAATCTATTAATTAGGTTATTGAACATCCATTCATTGTTTTAGCGAATAAGAAGAATTGAATATGAACTCGCTCTTCGGACCAAGTAAGACAGCTTTGATCCTTGAGGCATTGGCTGTGCACGGAGACGATAGCTATTGCTAAAACTATTGAAAATACGCCAGGCGTGCTGCAAGGGCTTGATTGATATTTTCCCACAGTGGTTCATCATTGTTTTCCTTGGAATATCTTAAAAGGAAAATGCATTATTTTAGCCTGATAAATTGATTTTATGATAATTTAGCATAATAAATTAATAATGCTTCAATCAAGTCTAACGAATTGATTTTGTGATAATTTTAGCATATAAGTGATTTTTAACACCAAAAAAGCAAAGTCTGCACCGGTAAATGACATATAGAACACAAATCAGAAACGTCGTTAGAATGACTTATGAGCTACATGTTTATGGTGCCAATTTTTATTTTTCGATGCCGAAAAATCATTATGGACTAAAATTTTCATAAAATCAAATTATTATGCTTGATTAATTTATTATTGATTTATTTGGCTAAAATTGTTATAAAGTCAATTTATTAAATTAAAATGGTCTATTTTTCCTTTCTTAAAAGTCATTATGATTAAAAATAAATTTAAAATGAAATATTTTAAAAATAAAAAATAACACTTTAGGAATTAATCTCAAATTAAACGAAGAAAAAAAAAGTAAAAAACTGACGGAGAGAAAAAAGTATTAGTCACAGCCATTATCAAGCCACGACGGCAAAAGTGGTGGGGGTGGGAGGCTGAGCACAAAATTCAAAGGTTAGAATGGAATAAAGGATCCACTGAGGCAAGCCAAATTCCAAAGGCAAAGCCGTTTTCCGGTTCGGATTTTATAAACTACATGTGCATTCCTTTTTACTTTCCTATCATAATTTATTTCTCTACAAATAATTTAATATATCTAATTAAACATAATATTGACACTTTATGCATGATAGCTTAGCTAAAATTATGTAATTAACCTATTAATTCAATTATTAATTATTAATTGTCACAGCCCCTAATTCCTAAGTACGGATTAACAGGGACTATAACTGTAAACACGAATGAATAAACATGGAGACTCTCTTTAACAATAAGTCGTAATATATGTCAAGATGTTCTTGGACTTTAGTACATAACTTAAGTTCTGCGGTGGAAGACATGTGATATGTATATACGACGATGTACTATCAAGGTATAAACTTTTCAATGACAATAATCCTATTGCTCAACACCGCCCATCCATCATATGCTCAACCTGCACATTTAAAAACAAACATGCAGGTCGAGTACAAGAATGCACTCGATGGACTCATGCCAAAAACATTTTATCACTTGTAGATTACACTGCCAAATCATGGTAAGACACAAGCGGTTTTAGTTGAAATGCCTTGTGCTTACTAAAATATTTTCATCATTTCTCAAAATCATCGCCTGGCTGCATTTTTCTTGGTGTGTATGATCCATATCCCTTATCATCATTTCATCATAACATCATAGTCGAACGTCGTGAAGCGAGGCCTCCTCTACGACGCCGTGACCGCCGTGAATTGTCCTTACAAAGACACAATACCTTAGTGTACACGTTAATCCTAGCTGTATAAGCCTTCCCAAGATAGATCCGATATCGATTTCATTCATAAGTTGGGATCGACCCAAACATCATTCATATCATTCTCATGGATAGATTCATACACAAAACTTAAACATTTTGGCGGTGTAATCTTGTAAACATTTTATAAACATTTCAGAAGAAAGCATCGTAAATAAAATATTTCAATAGCATTTTATTTGAGTAGAGTAAAGCCCACCGGATCAGTAGATCGCCTTAATCGATTTCTTGATCAGAAGTCCCAGCTTAGCCTATCTATTCTCGCCCCGAGGTTTTGGAGTTGAAATATCCATCGGGTCTTAGAACCCATATTTCTACTTTAGTGTATATCATGGTATGATATACACTCAATTGAGCATGTAGTAGCACCTAGTCAAATATTTCACGTTAAGGCATGCTCCCGTAAAAACATATCATATCGTGTCGTTTTATCATAATTTCGTGCATCTTATTAATGCTCTAACGTACCTTGCGACATAACATAATGAATGCATCAATTACTAGCATGTTAGTCACATAAGGCATATTTCACATAGGGGAGTTCTAACATTTAGTCAAATTTTAAGAGTTTATTTTTCAGCAAAACAGCTTAAAAATAACCCAAGTGACATACTTTGACGATTCATAACTCTCGATTCAAAATACGTATGGCCGCAAAAAGATACATTCTGAAAACCTCTAAACATGTACTACAAGTTCTAAGAAGGAACTCAATCCAAAAGAGTCGTGGTTCTGGAGATATAGGGTCTCAAAGTGGGCAACTCAAACTGACTTCTATACTTAGAAAATGTTTCAGGATTTCCAGATTTAGCTTAACGACGAGGGGTTTTGCGAGGCTCGTAACTTTTGACTCACAATGCCAAAATGACTTCAGGAGACCATTTGCGAAACCTTGTAACTAGAATTACATGTTTCATGAAGACCATACTGGAAGATATCTAATGCATCGAGAAATACATAAGCCCAAAGTTGGCTAGTTGGAATGGACAAAATTCAAGTAGGTGATTTTGGGTCAATGAAAGGTATACCTATAAAACTTGGTTTGAGATCAAACTTTCCAGATCACAACTAGACATGGTAAGGGACATTTCTTATGAAGAAACCCAAGTCAAAATCTGACTAAAAACGGCTTGAACATCTCACGTAAAAGTCGGACTCGAACAGTTGATTAACATAGAAAATTGACTAAGGCAGTTTGTCAATAAGACTCACTGTAATGCATCAACTTTAAAAATTCACCGAGAGCTCATTATAAAGAATCTGGAAATGCTACCCATCAAATTGAAAAGACACTTAAGTCTAGTTTAATTCAGAAAAATTCTCACTCAATGATTCAGAATAGATTGAGAGATAAAAATATTTTACCACAAGCTATCGCTACAGTGACAGTTTTGTGCAGTTAGCTTGTAAAATCTGGAATAAATAGTAAAAATTTTTAGAAAATTCTGAAAATTTACATAAATCTTCTAGACATGCTAAATTATGTTTATTCCAAATTTTAGAGTTTTAACATTATCCAAACTCGAAACGAAAGCGATGAACCGTGGGTGATGAACAAGGCAATTTCACAGTTTTGCGCAGTGCTTTTGAAAAATACAATTAAAATAGTAAATCAAGTTGGATTGACTTAAAATTTTACATAGGCATACTAGACACATATAATTGAAACATATTAAAATTTCACATTCATCGGACCACTGTAACTTAGTCAAAAAATTTATGAAGTTACTGTTTTCGTGAGATAACTTCCAGTTTTGCAGACAAGATTATAGTTCAACATGCAATCACATATATGTGTTCGATACTATTGAATTACCCACCTATACACATGCATGTATGATCTAGCCATGTCCAAGAATCATAGGATGTAGTTACCTCAGCCACGAAATTGGAAGAAGACGAGAGAGATGGAGAGGCGACAGAGCTCATGGCTTCGAGGTGCATCAATTGGTATCACAAGAGCTAGGAGCTTGAGTTCTCTCTTACATGGTGGAAATGGGGCTGTTCTTGGAGGAAGGAGAGGAGAGGGGGACGGCTGATTGAGGTGTGGGGTGTGTGTGGGGTGGTGTTGGGTGGTGAGAGAGGTATGGGGGGTGTTGGGTGGTAGGCATGGGTGACATTTGTCACTACACTCCCATGCATCTACACTTGTCACACACATGCACAACACTCTCACACCCTCTCTACACACACACACATGCACGATTTTATACATATATATGTATAAATATCAGTATTTAATTGTTTAGTTATGCTATATAATTAATCACATTGCCACTTAATAGATACATGTAATAGTGGGAAGATTAACAACACACTTTGTTATAGCACTTAGGAGCTCTCGGCTCTCACACTTGTAATAGATCAAATTTTTATTTTCCATGCCATTAATAGACATATATATCATAACATATGGTTTAGATGATAAATAATATCATAGGATAAATTAATGGCATCATTTTATGCGATAAAAACCGAGTTCGAAAATTAGGGTTTTCGAATGTTTGAAAAATTGATCACTATAAATCCTTAATGATCTAGCATTGATTTAATGCTAAATAATACTGTAATTACGTATAATAATCATAGGAAATTAATTTCTATAATTCCTTGATCATTAAACTCACTTTTCATTTCATCTCTAAACGTTAACGTTTGAAAACGTTGCAAAACGTTCATTATCGACTCATCTCGAAATGGTCGTAAAAAGTCGTAATTACTATATTAAATTATTCCATTAATGATGGAATTTAATTCTAAGCTTAATTGCTTAGAAAATTTCATGAAATTTTAACTATCGATACGCTTCATAAACTTCTATTCCTTAATTCACGATTCTCAGTGAATATAAAATAGGAATTCATTTCCTCGTAATTAATCGAAATCATTATTCGATATCTTACTGATTTAATATCTCAGCGAAAACTCTAATTTACGGGTTTTAAATACCGTAATTAGGCATTTAATTCTGTGGGGTATTACATCCTACCCCCCTTAAAAGAAATTTCGTCCCGAAATTTGCATACCTCATAAAGCATGGGTATCTTAATGTCGTAACATCTTATTTTTCCACGTGCTTCCCTTTTTTCCATGGTTCCTTAATTGGATTTTCATTAAAGACTCAAACTTGATTCTTTAATCGTTGAATCGTACGATCAAATTAGTCGTAGATTTTTATCATAACTCATCTGAGTTAAAAATCACGTCATCATGTTGGTTTACGTGAATTGGGTCATTTTCGTATTTCCTTAACTGTGACACGTGGAAAACATTTCGTACTTTCCCCCCAAATGTGGTGGACGTACCAAGCTATAGGCTACTAGGCCTATCATTGTTAGGAGCTCGTAAGGTCCTATAAAACATGATCTCAACATTCTTGTATCTGAACTTATAATTTCTCTAGATGGAGAAATCTTAAGAAACTTTAATTCCGCATTTAAGAATGCAGTCAGATTACGATACCAACAGAAGACTTTTGTCCGTCTAAACTTTTCTTATTCTTTGCCTCGTCAAGCGATATCTTAATCGCTTCATTTACAAAGTCGACCTTATACCTTTTCTCACCTACTTTATTACAATAAAGTGGTGGTCGATACTTCTTTCAGCACAATGCCTCATAAGGCTATCTTGATCGTTGTTTAACAGCTATGGTCGTATGTGAACTTAACAAGTGGTACAATACGTTCTCACTTACACCTTGATCTAACATTAATGTTCTATCGTATCCTTAAACATTCATACAGTCATTTTGATCATCCTCCTGCCTGTGAGTGGACATCTATGTTAAGGTTCAATCTCGTATCTAACTCCTTTTGTGAGTTAATTCAAAATCTAGGGTACTCTTGGAGTCCCTATCTGGAGCGATAGGTTCTGGTACTCCCTGTAAATATACGATTTTCTTTATGTATGTCTGAGCTAACTTATCGGATCTACGAGTCATCTGAATAGGCAGAGACAAAACATAATTGACGAGTCAATCCACTACTGTCCATATGGTAGTGCGACTTCTTTATGACTTTGGCAAAACCTGTCATAAAATCCATTGCTATATCCTTCCATTTTCATTCATGTATCTCTAGAGATCATAACCTCTTATAAGGCCTTTGATACAATGCCTTCACTTGTTGGTAACCGAGACACTGCTTGACAATATGGTTATATCTCATTTCATTCCTTACTATCTAACTTATCTCGCAAAACATAATATATCTTAATAATGCCTGGTTGGGCTGTATGAGAAGGATCATGAACTTCATTCATGATTTCATTTCTAAGCTTATTATTGCTTGGAAATATATGTATATAATCCTTCCTTAGACGTTATAACATTGTCCAGCGCTCCTTAAAATCCTTCGGCTCTTCATTCCTTATCTTAATTTGTATTCTATTCCCATCTTCATTTTCTCTTTTTAGTCATATTTCACCTTGGTTGTGAGAGTACAACTTATGTTCAAGGTTGGTTGTGAGAGTACAACTTATGTTCGTCCTTGATTTCCCGACTATTTTTGTTCTCGCTTAACCTTCGATGAGTTTTCCTTTTCTATAAGGACATACCATGATTTAGATTGAATTTTATAACTTAGGGTATTAGATTCTACATTTACTTTCCGTAGGTGATAATTTATCACAATTATAATCTTTTACTGATTCGAGCCATCTTTTCTATCCTGTATCCAAGTTTCTTTGCTCGAAGAATAACTTCAAACTTTTGTGAATTGTGAAGGGTTCTTAACTTATTGTCATAGGAGTGAAATTTCCAAGACTTTGGTATTTATTCTATTGTTACTATTTCAAGTCGTGAGTTGGGAAATTATATTCATGTGGCCTAAGTCATTGTGATGCGTAAGTTATTATCTTTCTCATTTTAATACACAGTCTTACTTTTATTAATCTATGTGAATTTGATTCCTTTGGGTAGCTATGTTATTGGCCTTGTTACCTTAGAGAGTTCTTAATGGATCTCTGATAATAGTCAATTGATCTAAGAAAATCCTGATCTCAATTTAGGTCATTGGCGATTTTCATTTTTAATCGCTTTATCCCTTGACAGATCTACATCGATTTCTTTTAAAGATACTATGTGTCTGAGGAACATTTTTCTTTTAAGCCGAAAATTCACAGTACTGTACTTGGCAAAATTTGCCCGGCTCTTAAAGGTCGTAAGACAGTCCTTTGATGTTCTTTATGTTCTTTCTCGTCCTTTGAATAGATAAGAACATCATCCATAAATATTGAGATAAAAATTACCTAAGTACGTGTGGAACACTCGATTTTTTAGGTTCATGATCAGGGCTGGTGCATTTGTCAGTCCGAATGGCTTAATTATTATCTCTTAGTAGCCATATCTTATTCTGAACAATTGGTTTTCGTATTTCGAATATCATTCTACAAAGACTATATAATATTACATCAAAATGTCTCAGTGAGGACTTTTCATACACTACTTACGAGGGTCGGTCTCATCGTCGATCGATTATAAGCGCCTAGTTCTTTACACCCAAAATTTTGATACCTCTTTAACATTTTTACAAAATTTTCCAAACTACGTTTATTTTGCATATTTTAATCACACTATTTTCATCATAAACCATTATCTACATATAAGTCTCATATGATCCTAAGATTCTATGTCTTTGAGTGACCTTCGTCGAGTCGCATCTCCTCGAAACTTGCTTTCTCCAAGCACGCTTTTGTTTCATACTCCGATGATTATTCTCTTCGCAGAGCCGTGGTCCACCGCCCCGCTTTCTTCTTCAATACCGTGAGTTGGTGTTACTTTTACCGTAAAGTATGGCCGGGTTGGTAGCGGTAATTCTCATAATCCGCGAGGCTTATAAGATCCTCGTCCTTTGCCCTTCTCGCCTCTTTCTCGTATAATTGACGCACAGACGGGGCGACATTTGGAAACATCAGGTACAACTATTCCTTTATACCGCATGTGTAACCCGCCGAGACCAGACAAGTACTCGTGAGGTGCCGCTAGGAAAACTAAGTTTAGCCCTCTCCCGAGGATCTATCTTGATGCTTAATTCACCATACATTGATTATATTCCTAGCATGCGCTATATAATTAATCGCAACACGTAGGGTTTTCTCGTGTTTACCTTTGAATCTGCCGAGGATGAACGGATGAACGGATCAAGCGGATCGAACGGATCGAGACTCGTGCTTTGATCTTCCTCGGATCGATCCCGCTGCCCAATCTCCAACGCCGAGTGAGGACGATCTATGGAGAATACTACAAGAAATCACCTCAAAACTCTCTAGACAATTTTCAAAATCCTCACCAAAGCTTAATGATGGACTAAAATTCTATGTGTAATAATGAGGATTAACCTTGATTCTATCTCTTACCTTATATTTATAATGCACTACCATAATCCCATATGGAAAAGATTATTACCATAATCCTATATGGAAAGGATTATTACCATAATCCTATATGGAAAAGATCAATGCATATCCCATAAATATAATAATATCCTTATAGGATAAAGAGAATCAAATCCTTTCCTTACAAGGTTGAGGCGCCGATTTCATCAAGAGTTACGGGCCCGACGGGCCACCTGTGGATCAAATGCAAGGAATAAAGATGGGCCTCAAATAAATTAATTATCTTATGTTCACCCGTAACATAAATTAATTTATAAACATTTATTCATGCCACTAGAGAATAAATGCCGACTTACCCTTTATTGCCGGTGAGTCGGGCTTGCACTTAGACATTACGAATCCCGATTTAAGATATCGAACGTCCATTAATTATTTATAGCATTCGATCGCTTAAAATAATTAATATCTTCATTTCTTAAGTAGTACCACTCAACCTTATTATTGTACTTGAGCTAACTCAACCCGCAGGTTTAGTACAATAAACCTTTGAGCTCCTTAAGGGATCGCCATCATCCTAAACGGATACGGTGACTGACACGATAACTAGCATGACATACAAGCACCGCCACCACCCAAGACGCGGAGAATATTGGGTTAGAACATATAACCCTCACCCATAACAAGTCAAAGTGATGGTCAAGAACTCATACTCACCTAATACCTTATCGAGATTTAGATCATCGTAAGTCACCGAGATCTAGGTTCTTCACTACGGTCGATAGAAGAACTCATCTCACCGTGATCCTTCAATACGCCGAGACGCATCAAAGATAGACAAGTAACCAAGTCAAGTCACTTCTTATCTATACCGTAGCCTATACCGACAACTCGTCCTCAAGTTGTCTCACCGTGAAACTTTTATATCTCATTAAGCTCACCAATCATACGCACTTCGTGATCTTCTACACAATCGTATGATCTAACTTATATATGAGATAAGGGGACACGATATATGCAATCAAGTATTCAATTCAGATAGGAGATTGTAATAGTGGTAACAGGAAACATTGTATACAAGCTCAACCAACTGCTTTCAGTATACAAATCCAACAATCTCCCACTTATACTAAAGCAAACTTTTAGTATACAATGTGTCTCTCTACTAGCTATTACAAACTAAACCATCACTTTACTTCTCCCACTTATACAAAAGTTTCCTTTCTAAGTGGGTGCCATCTAGCGCAATTAAGTCCTCTAACGCCCCGACGTAGACTTATTGTGGCAGCTTTAGCGGGTGCCATCTAGCGCAATTCAAGTCCTCTAACGTGCCCGACGAGACTTATTGCAGAAGCCGTGAATGGATCCGCTAGGTTATCCGTCGATCAATCTTTGCAATCAAGACGCCCCTCGCCTAACGATTTCTCGTATGACATGGTACTTTCTCTCTATGTGTTTGCTTGCTTTGTGGATCCGTGGTTCCTTCGAGTTTGCCATTGCACCGAGTTATCACAAGAAACCATGATACTCATGGGCAAACCAGTACCACATCTAAATCCATGAGGTAGTTCTTGAACTATACAGCCTCCTTAGCGACCTCCGTGGCTACATATTCGCTTCCATGGTAGAGTCCGCAATGCATCGCTGCTTTGCACTCCGCCAGGATACGGTTCCACCTCCCAAGGTAAACACATAGCTTGAGGTAGACTTTTTCTCATCACGTTCAGCTTGGAAATCCGAGTCTGAATAACCCAAGGGCATTAGACTATCCGCATGGTAAACTAGCCTATAATCTCGAGTCCTTTTCGTGTACTTGAGTATATGCTTTATCAGCAATTCAATGTGCTTGTCTCAGGTTAGATCGATATCTAGTTACTATGCTTATCGCACACAGATATCGGGCCTCGTGCGTAGCATTGCATACATGAGACTTCCTACGGCGAAACGTTGGGAACTTGTCTCATTTCCTCTATCTCCTTTGCAATCATAGGTGATCGCTTTAGATAAAGGAACGCCATGTCCGAAAGGTAGCAATCCTTTCTAGGCGGTTCATACTAAACGAGTAATCACAAGATCAATGTAAGACGCCCGAGATAAGCTCAACGCTTTTCCTCTTGCAATCTCGGTAAAACTTGATCTCAAGAATGTACACTGCATCTCCTTAGTCTTTCATTTGAAACTGATCGGATTACCAACTCTTTACGTCTGATAACAACTTCACATTATTCCCAAATAGTAGAATGTTATCTACGTAAAGCGCAAGAAATACCACATCACCGCTGACATCTAAACGATACACACAACCTCGCTAGGGAACTGGTAAATCCATAGACTTTACCACCGCCCAAACGTAAGTTCCATGATCTTGCATCATTATCTTGTATCGCCACACGTCCACGGGTCGATTATTGCTGCTCGCTTTCGAGACTAAATCCAAGATTCACCCACGAACAAAAATCGCTCAGTCGACGAACAACCTCCCACTACGACGAGGTGCTACGGGCATTATGGCAATGGTGGGTGCAGAACTCGTGGTTCTCTATCTTGCACAACTTGTCGGGTAGGAACCACTTATGCGGTCGGTATCTCCGGTGGAACTCGACCCACTTCAATTTCTTGAGTATCCGGTGTCGATCCTCCCACTAGACACCCACATCTCATACCTTTGGTCTAATCGGTAGTGGAATACTATCATCTTCTAATTCTCAAGAATGATTTCAACTTTGGACTTATGATTCTTCATATAATCCTCTTCTAAGAATCGGGCATTAGTGCTAATAATGACCTTCCGATCCTTAGACTATAGAATAAACCACCTTCGCTCCTCTAGATATCCAATAAATGTACTTTGCGTCGGATCTAGCTTCCAACTTGTCGCCTTCTTATTCAAAGACGCAGTCTTTGGATCGCCCATATCCTTATGTGGTTTAAACCGGCTTGCCCAAACCACAACTCGAAATGGGTCTTTTCGATCGACTTGGATGGTACTAGATTTAGCAAGTATGCCGCCGTTTCTAAGGCATACCCCGGAACGAAATAGGCAATGTTGCATAACTCATCATTGATCTAACCATTTCCAAAAGAGTCATATTTCTTCGCTCTGACACACCATTTTGCTGTGGTGTGCCTGGTGAAGTGCGCTGGGATGTAATCCCACACTTCACTAGATAGTCCATAAACTCGTTCTCGAGGTATTCGCCACCGTGATCGATCCAGGTGACTTGATACTCTTACCTAGCTTCGCCTCCACTTCCCGCTTAAATTTTTGAATTTCTCAAAGCATTCGGACTTGCGCGAAGCGGTATACGTATCAAGTACCTTGAGTAATCGCCAATGAAAGTGACAAAATATCAGATACTCCTCCACGAGCTTGTGTGGATCTCGGTCCACACACTTCGAATGGACTAACTCCAACATTTCTTTGGCTCTATAACCTTCGCTTTGAAGGGTCCGTCGACATCTTACCTTCTATACTGTGATTCGCAGACCGAAATGGAGTAATCGTGAGATTACCCAACGCCTATTCTTAGTCGGTCTTTGATCCTATTTAGATTGATGTGACCTAATCTAAGATGCCGAGAAAAGTGGTGTCATCTTGCTAAGAAAACTTTCTTTTTTAGGGTTTGAAGAAGATGCAACATAGTTATAGGTATTATGTTTTGCGAAATAGTATAAAGAGAATTATATAAAGTGCCAACACGTATAACTTCGTCATTTCTCATGATAGAAACACCACTATCAAAAATAATGTAATATCCATGAGTAAATAATTTCAAATGAAACAAGGTTCCGCCGAAAATCCGCACATATAAAACGCCTTTCAAAACTAAAACCGTTGTCCCAAAACATAAAGAACATCTCCAACCGCAATGCCTCGACTTTCGCCAAGTTGCCCATGGAGATCGTTATCTCGCCATTAGCTAGCTCCCTTGTCCGCAGAACCCTCGCAGGTATAACAAACATGATCGATCGCACTGTGTCTACTACCCAAGAATGGGTAGAACAAGTCGCTAAACATGTTTTTGTTACTAAAGCAATGGCATACCTGAGCCTTGAGCTTGGGGCACTTAGCCTTCCAATGCCCGCCTCACCGCACTTGAAGCACTTGCCCTTCTCCTTCGCTTTTTCAAACCGGTAGAGCCTTTGATTACTCCCACTCTTTTCTTTAGCCTTAGCATCCTCAATTCCACTTTCCTTTTCATCTTCGATAAAGCGTTGGTTTCTTTGAGGTGCGTGCTAAAGATCGTGCACCTTTGCCCATTTTATGCTCTTCCGCTACTAGATCCTCTTGCAATGAATCTAGAGTATAACTCTTATCATAAAGGATCGCTCTATAACTAAGTCATCAAAGAACTTGGGCAAAGTGTTGAGGATCATATCGATTCTCGACTACGCCATCAATATATCCTCCAACCAACTCGAGCCTCCAAGAGATTGATCATTTGCTCTACGTGGTCACGCACCAATCGCTTCCTTCATTGAACTTGACATTATTGATTTTGTCAAATTATGACAAGCGATTATGTCCGACCCCTCATACGATTTCATAAGACTTAGCCATATGGTGGTGCGATCTTCCATCTCTTGATGCCGGAGTAGCGAGGGACTCGCACATGGTGACCAAAAGAAGGCATTTTGCCATTCTATTTGATTTGTCCCATTTCTCGTGCTCCTCGCACTCCTCATCGAGATGAATCGCCTAGAGGCTTGGGACGGGGTGTCCTGAGTACAAATAAATTTTCTTCGGCAGTGAGAACACTCTCAATGTTTCGTTTCCACTCGATAAAATTTGGACCGAAAAGGATTTTGTGCGAGCATATTGATAAACGGTGTAAGAGACATATCCAAACGATAATGTAAACATATAAGCATACGATCGCACATAATTGTGAATAATAATATTGTAACCTTTGATGAAACAATATTAATCAAACCTCCAATCGCCAGGAATCCCACATGCAAGCCACGCTGCGTGGGCGCTTACACGAACCCCGACTGCACTAAAATATACCTTTAGTCATTTAATTTCAATCCATGTCAACTTATCCTTATGACAAATGAAATTAACGATTGGACCTTACTAGACCACATCACTATCACAAGAAGGGACTTCATGGAAGTTGTACTCGAGGTGATGTCAAGCATTGACCACAATTTTAACAAAGAGAATGAATTTTAGAATTGGCATACTCACTCGGACCATACCGCTCCAATTCAAATTCTTTTGTTATCTCATTTTATATCTATCTCTAGAGAACTTATGAAAATCACACATGCAAGCCACGCGTGTGGGCGCTATACATGAAACTCCCACTCTCAATAGATTTAAAATGTTTTATTTAGAAATCTCATCTAACAAACTTATGATAAACAAGTGCAAGCAAGCACGCTGTGGGCGCCACTCACATGGGTATCACTTTATTTAGAGATCAAAAGTGGAGGTCTCGACATTTTAATTTGAAAATTAATTTGTCGGGTTGCTTGCTTAGTCTTTTGTTCAAAAGGTTTGTCCATGCGAGATCACGTAATCCTAGTATGCTTGTCTATAGAACTCAACATGTAAAACATGCTCGCAGAATTCTAAAATATGCTTGATAAACGCGATAAACCTAGCATGCTTACTATGCGCACTTAAATACGTAAAACACTTAAAGGTTTGTCAACGTAATTTAAACATACATAGCATGCTTCTGCATAATTAAAACATCCACGACATGCAATGAACGATAAAAATAAAATAAAACGTTCATCGTGGCCCACTCGTGGAACCCGCACTTTCCCGCCTAATCTATTACATAGAATTGCAAAGCTGTAATTAAACTTGAGAACGGCCTCGCGTGACGGCACGGACCGATTCAACAAATGGGCCTCGCGTGCATGGGCACGGACCGAAAATCTGGGTTGGGTTGAAAACGGGTCCGGGCCGAGTCGGCCCAATCTGCGGGCGGGCCGCGCTAGGAAAAGCCCGCCGTGCGCCTACCACACACCGCCGCCTGCCAGCGTGCTTCGCGCGTCGCTAAGGCGCTCGCGACCCGACGAGCACGCTGCGTCGTGGCCTTCCCTCGGCGTCGAACGTCCCGCGAGAGACGCCGCCGCCCGGCGGGTCGAAACCGCGATCGCGAATCGCTGCGGCGCCGGGTGTCTCGCGAACGCTGCCGTGCCGCCCGCTAGCTCGCACCGCCACGCTGCCTTGTGGTCGCCCTCGCGACCGCGAGATTTCGCAGGCGCCAGGGATCTCGCGCAACGCGCCCGTCGCCGCGTGCCCTCGCGATCGCCCGCGACCATGAGGCTCGCCGCGAAACCGCCCAGTGACACCGCGAGACTGTTTTCCCCATCGCCTCGCCCTTCGTGCTGCTTCGTTCTTCTTTTACGTATAAGATTTAAAGAAAATAAATCTAATCTAACCACGGATTTTCTCATGGTGAAAAACAAAACCCAACAAAAATAAAACGAGCCACGATGAACGACATATCCACAATTAATTAAGCGCACGTAATAATCAAACGTGAATTAATCCAACAGAGCCAAGATACTGATCCCAGGCTCTGATACCAATTGTAGGGAAAACTAAGTTTAGCCCTCTCCCGATGATCTATCTTGGATGCTTAATTCACCATACATTGATTATATTCCTAGCATGCGCCTATATAATTAATCGCAACACGTAGGGTTTTCGTGTTTACCTTTGAATCTGGCCGATGACGAACGGATGAACGGATCAAGCGGATCGAACGGATCGAGACTCGTGCTTTGATCTTCTGGACTGTATCCCGGTTGCCCAATCTCCAACGTCGAGTGAGGACGATCTATGGAGAATACTACAAGAAATCACCCTCAAAACCTCTAGCATAATTTTCGAAAATCCTCACCAAAGCTTAGTGATGGACGAAAATTCTATGTGTAATAATGAGGATTAACCTTGATTCTATCTCTTACCTTATATTTATAATGCACTACCATAATCCCATATGGAAAAGATTATTACCATAATCCTATATGGAAAAGATTATTACCATAATCCTATATGGAAAAGATCAATGCATATCCCATAAATATAATAATATCCTTATAGGATAAAGAGAATCAAATCCTTTCCTTACAAGGTTGAGGGCGCCGATTTCATCAAGAGTTACGGGCCCGATGGGCCACCTCAGGATCAAATGCAAGGAATAAAGATGGGCCTCAAATAAATTAATTATCTTATGTTCACCGTAACATAAATTAATTTATAAACATTTATTCATGCCACTAGAGAATAAATCTTGACTTACCCTTTATTGCCGAAGGTGAGTCGGGCTTGCACTTAGACATTACTGAATCCCGTATTTAAGATATCGAACGTCCATTAATTATTTATAGCATTACATCGCTTAAAATAATTAATATCTTCATTTTCTTAAGTAGTACCACTCAACCTTATTATTTTACTTGAGCTAACTCAACTGCAGGGTTTAGTACAATAAACCTTTTGAGCTCCTTAAGGGACGTCATCATCCTAAACGGATACGGTGACTCGATCTCAGATAACTAGCATGACATACAAGCACTGCCACCACCCAAGATGCGGAGAATATTGGGTTAGAACATATAACCTCACCCATAACAAGTCAAAGTGATGGTCAGCAACTCATACTCACCTAATACCTTATCGAGATTTAGATCATCGTAAGTCACCGAGATCTAGGTTCTTCACTACGGTCAGATAGAAGAACTCATCTCACTGTGATCCTTCAATACGCCGAGACGCATCAAAGATAGACAAGTAACCAAGTCAAGTCACTTCTTATCTATACCGCAATCTACCGACAACTCGTCCTCAAGTTGTCTCACCAGAAACTTTTATATCTCATTAAGCTTCGACCAATCATACGGACTTCTCGTGATCTTCTACACACCGTATGATCTAACTTATATATGAGATAAGGGACACGATATATGCAATCAAGTATTCAATTCGGATAGGAGATTGTAATAGTGGTAACAGAAACATTGTATACAAGCTCAACCAACCGCCAAAGATACAAATCCAACAGCCGTTCCATACGCATTATATGTATACTTAAGCCTATTGACAATCCTGGTAAGTCTGCCCAGACTTTGGAATTTTTATCATAAAGAAAATATTCTTTTGACACTTCCTTTGCAAAACTCTACCAATCTGTTGGCAAACGACAGATAAGTCGTTGGATACTATCCTCATTTGACACTCTATAGTTACGATCATCCATCCAGAGGTGCAAAATTTTCTCCAAAACTGTCCTAAGCCCATGCCTGGTTTATGATTAAAGAGTCGATATATACGTGTGAGTTATAAACTTGTAGGCCTTGGGGTTAACTTTTACTCGTCAGACTCCATTTTCTTGCCATCTGTAAACAGATAGTTCTAGATGAGCTATCCTTAATTTAAAGCAATTGAGGATCCAAAAATTCCGTCACGTAGAATTTCAAATGGAGAGACTATGTCCATGTTTCTAATAACGTGGGTGACAGCCATTTTCGAAACTTCTGTCTTTTTGAATTATATCTACGTTCCACATAGATATAATGATCCAAATCATTGGATAGCTCTTTAGGCGATTCTAGGTTCAATTCTAAGCTTGAGTAACACGTGCGATGGCCATAATTCTCGTATAGGTAAGGAGATTTTCATTTATTGATTCGCTTACCCTGAATTGGGTTCTATCGCTTCTAGGCACACTTCTGCGACGTTAAAAAGCGAAGCACCTATATTGAACAAGATCTTACAGGTATCCTGAGAAATTTTCCTCATACCTATTCTTCCTTTTTGATTTTTGTTTGTTCTGTTTTTGGTGCGAAGTATAGGCTCTGGTCTATGGTGTTCCCGTCTATTCAGGTAAACATCTTTTTCATATATTATTGTTCTTTCTCTTGGGACATTATGTTCCCTTGCTATGGCCTTCTGTTACCCCGTTCATCATATCCTTCTCGGGTATCAGTACCGTTATGCTTTTATCAATAGCATTCTGTGGTTAGGTCTATATCAACCTATCTTTTGATATTGATATCTCAATAACTAAATCTTATCAAAGAGATCGTGATGTCTCTATCACTATCATTCATTCCTGATCCAGTATGAGTGATTTAATTCCCTTTTTCACTTTATCGATCTTAAGAATATATCTCTCATATGTCCTTACTTTACTCTTTTCAGGGGAATTTCTTGTACTGGCATTTAGCGCCATCAATTGTAATATCCATTTTTGGATATGCGTCATTTCTTCTTAATCATTTATTGATTCATCATGCAATTTCGCATAGGATAAAATCCTTTGTTCACTGGGGACGTATTATACTTTTGCCTTGACGTCAAATATCTTTACAATTTTCTCGACATTCAATGATTGCTTCATTTCCATGTCAGAGATACTTAATATCCCATTTTATTGATCGTCACAAAAGTATGAGGGGTAATCTTTCCAATTGGATTTACCTTAAAGTTCCTCAATGTGAATCTCTTCCTGTGTTCTCTTGGATGTATTTCCTTTGCAAGATCTATAGAAGCTATCTTGCTTGTTAACTATTAAATTACACAAGACAAGCGTTTTGTGTCATTATAACTTAGGGTATTAAGATTCATTTCAAAATAATGAATCTGTTTCTTTACTTCAAATGAATTACCTTACTCATCGAAGTTATATCATCTCTGAAGCTTATATCATATCATGAACTATCTACTTGTATAGTTCGTAATTTCTTCTGCTATTTCTGACTTTTGTCTCTTTTCTTGAACATGGTATCTGAAAGTAATCTTACTTTCATTATACTTCGGTTCCACTTTCAGGACTAGAACCGGTATCGTTGTCATACAGCTTGGTAAGGTAGTACATTCGTACACCATAACTTAAATTCCAAGCATCTCATTTCCATGTCTTGGCTTTGGAAGTATTTTCTCCATACTTGATTTACATACTAGAGCTATCCTCGTCGTTCGCACAATCGCAAGGATTATGATTCCTCAATCTCATTATCGTTTGTTTAACCAAGTTTCAATTACATGGAATTAATTATGCTCAAACATAATCTCATTGACTGAAGTATAAGGCGAGAGATCTATTTTCTGAGACGTTATCCTTTCCTTATATATATATTCTTTGAAAAGAATATCTTGCATGCATCTTCATTCTTTTAAACATGTCCAACCTACTAGCGAGGTTTCAAGGACAACCAACTATCTTAAAGATAAGTTGTAATCTCTCTCGTTATGACATAATAAGGGGAATTCAGATTCCACGGATATCATATACTTTTCTTTACTTTTACTCTTGCATTCAATGCTAAAGATTATCTTATCCATAACTTGATTATCATAACAGTCGTATGAGGGTATAACTTCACTGTTATCAATCTTTGTAAAGCTCATCAAGGGTCATCACATCTATGTGTCATAGGAAAAAAATATCTCGTCTCATCGAGATTTTCTTTACATCATAATTTCTTGATGTCTATCACTTTACTGGTCTGAAACTTTTAGGTGACTGAAATAAGTCAACCTATTTCATGCCTGATGCTTATCGCTCTACTAATTCGCATTTAGGTGACGAGGTACGTCAACATTCATCATACTTAATGGTTTCAAGAGTCGAGAAGAAATTATCACGACTACTTACAAGAGGTACTGTTTCACAAATCAACATAACATCTTTTCAATGATTGAATCGATATGCTCTTTGGACTGAAGAAATGGGGATCTAGGGTCCGAAGACCAGAATGACGACTACTGAGATTTCTTTGGTCATATGGGCTGGCCAGACCCGTCACAATTATATTCTCAGTCACACAAGGATTTGGGTTCAAAAGGATACTTTGTAAATTTTCGGGTTGGAAATTTTCTTCAGAAAAAGTGAGAAATTCGAATGAATTCTCAATTGAAACTAGGTCATAGAGTTAAACTCAACGACAGAAATTGGGTAATGAATATAATTTGAAAACTTATATACCCGTAATAGGTCATCAACAAAGGTTCTTATGTACGTCAGGGCTCCACTAGTATTACTGAAAATCTTACTTTCTTAAGAACATTCTACGATTCGTATCATACTATAACGTTCTTACTCTATACAGATCTTAGATCTAACTTCAACTGATTCTCGTGAATTCTGGAGTAGGAATCAGGAATTTGGTCCTTCATAAGAAATGCAATACAGTGCATTAGGGGCACGTAGGCGAAAACCGTACGTAAATCGGAGTTCACACGATCGAGAACGAACTAAAACAAAATCACTGTGCAGTGCAGGAAAAATTTACGCGCGCTTGCGCCGAGGTCGTAAGCGATGCCGACGCCAAGGTCGTACATGCCGTTACCGATGCCGAGGTAGTACAGGCTACCAAAGTCGACATGTCAAAGTCGATGTTATAAATGCCGAAGTCAAAGACGACAGTCGCACATGCCGAGGTCGAACAATTTCGTACAAGTCTTTTGCTTTTCGACCTTAAGATGGAATGAAGTTCTCAAATCCATCATTAATCTTGTTCTTATAATGGAAGGAAGTTCTTACTTCTATGTTCTTTCGTAAAAGGGATCATGCGTCTTAAAAAGTCTACGTTCGGTTGAGCAAGCATGCTCATCATCATAATCAACCTTAAGGTTTGAAGTAAAACTTCGAATATTCATACGTAGCTCATTTCTACGCACGTATTCCGTTGAATTTCAAGAATTCAACGTATCATATTTGACAAATCAATGTCCAATCTCAATCATTTTAAAACATGAATAATCATAACCTTGTTCATAACAATGAACCCTTATTGAATTCCAGGAATTCAAACATTTCATCCTCGCATATCATGCCAAAACTTTCTCATATCATTGTCATCATCTTTCTTATATCTTCCTTCCTTTCATAACTTTCTTGACAAATCATTTGTCATAACGTTCATTCTCAACCTTTCTCATAGCTTTCATTTCTTTTGAAATATCATTTCAATCATCCCCCACTTCACAACATAATATTTCATTTGCAACATTTGCAACATTTGCAATAACTTCCCCTTAAATAAAATCACATAACTTTCATTTCACTTGAAAAAAATTTATTTCACTTTCAAACTATTCGTTTTCAAAACCGAAAAAAAATCATTTATCTATCATAAATCAAATCCTTTAAGTTTTCCTTAAATATGCAGTCCCATTCCTGCATATTGTTGGAATCCTTTGAGTTTTCCTTAAATATGCAGTCCCATACCTGCATATTGTGGGAATCTCTTTTATTTCAAAACTTTTGCGAAGAGAAGCATTTCCATCCTTTTTCACTTTCAAACTTTTGAAAAGAAATCATTTACCTCATTCCAGTTGACCTTGATGTGATGGAGTGTTTAGCATTGTCAGCTGATCTCTAGAAGTCTAATGACTCAATCTAGACTTAACTTTAAAGGAGATTTTGGGTTTAAGAGCGAACCGCTCTGATACCACTCTGTCACAGCCCCTAATTCCTAAGTACGGATTAACAGGGACTATGACTGTAAACACGAATGAATAAACATGGAGACTCTCTTTAACAATAAGTCGTAATACATATGTCAAGTATGTTCTTGGACTTTAGTACATCACTTAAGTTCTTGCAGCGGAAGACATGTGATATGTACATATGACGATGTACTATCAAGGTATAAACTTTTCAGCGACAATAATCCTATTACTCAATAATGCTCCATCCATCATCTGCTCAACCTGCACATTTAAAAACAAACATGCAGGGCTGAGTACAAGAATGCACTCAGTGGACTCATGCCAAAAACATTTTATCACTTGTAGATTACACTGCCACATCATGGTAAGACACAAGGGTTTTAGTTGAAATGCCTTGTGCTTACTAAAATATTTTCATCATTTCTCAAAATCATCGCCTGGCCAGGCATTTTTCTTGGTGTGTATGATCCATATCCCTTATCATCATTTCATCATAACATCATAGTCGAACGTCGTGAAGGAGGCCTCCCTCTACGACGCCGTGACCGGCCATGAATTGTCCTTACAGAACACAGTCACCTTAGTGTACACGTTAATCCTAGCCAGGTATAAGCCTTCCGGCATAGGATCCGATATCGATTTCATTCATAAGTTGGGAGCGACCCAAACATCATTCATATCATTCTCATGGATAGGATTCATACACAAAACTTAAACATTTTTGGCAGGTAATCTTGTAAACATTTTATAAACATTTCCTGTAAGAAAGCATCGTAAATAAAATATTTCAATAGCATTTTATTTGAGTAGAGTAAAGTCCACCGGACCAGATCGCTTTAATCGATTTCTTGGATCAAGTCCTGTGCTTAGCCTATCTATTCACGGCCTCGAGGTTTTGGAGTTGAAATATCCATCGGTCTTAGAACCCATATTTCTACTTTAGTGTATATCATGGTATGATATACACTCAATTGAGCATGCAGATAGCACCTAGTCAAATATTTCACGTTAAGGCATGCTAAAGTAAAACATATCATATCGTGTCGTTTTATCATAATTTCGTGCATCTTATTAATGCTCTAACGCACCTTGCGATATAACATAATGAATGCATCAATTACTAGCATGTTAGTCACATAAGGCATATTTCACATAGGGAGTTCTAACATTTAGTCAATTTTTAGAGTTTATTTTTCAAAGAAAACAGCTTAAAATAACCCAGTGACATACTTTGACGATTCATAACTCTCGATTCAAAATACGTATGGCCGCAAAAAGATATATTCTGGAAACCTCTAAACATGTACTACAAGTTCTAAGAAAGAATTCAATCCAAAAGAGTCGTGGTTCTGGAGATATAGGGTCTCAAAGTGGGCAACTCAAACTGACTTCTATACTTAAAATTTTTTTCAGGATTTTCAGATTTAGCTTAACGACGAGGGGTTTTGGGAGGCTCGTAACGTTTGACTCACAATGCCAAAATGACTGCAGGAGACCATTTTCGAAACCTTGTAACTAGAATTACATATTTCATGAAGACCATACTGGAAGATATCTGATGCATCGAGAAATACATAAGCCCAAAGTTGGCTAGTTGGAATGGACAAAATTCAAGTAGGTGACTTTGGGTCAATGAAAGGTATACCTATAAAACTTGGTTTGAGATCAAACTTTCCAGATCACAACTAGACATGGTAAGGGACATTTCTTATGAATAAACCCAAGTCAAAATCTGACTAAAAACGGCTTGAACATCTCACGTAAAAGTCGGACTCGAACAGTTGATTAACATAGAAAATTGACTAAGGCAGTTTGTCAATAAGACTCACTGTAATGCGTCAACTTTAAAAATTCACCGAGAGCTCATTATAAAGAATCTGGAAATGCTACCCATCAGATTGAAAAGACACTTAAGTCTACTTTAATTCAGAAAAAGCCTCACTCAATGATTCAAAATAGATTGGGAGATAAAAATATTTTACCACAAGCTATCGCTACAGTGACAGTTTTGTGCAGTTAGCTTGTAAAATCTGGAATAAATAGTAAAAATTTTTAGAAAATTCTGAAAATTTACATAAATCTTCTAGACATGCTAAATTATGTTTATTCCAAATTTTAGAGTTTTACCATTATCCAAACTCGAAACGAAAGCGATGAACCGTGGGTGATGAACAAGGCAATTTCACGCTTTTGCAGTTGCTTTTGAAAATACAATTAAAATAGTAAATCAAGTTGGATTGACTTAAAATGCATCTACACTTGTCACACACATGCACAACACTCTCACACTCCCTCTCTACACACACACACATGCACGATTTTTATACATATATATATATATAAATATCAGTATTTAATTGTTTAGTTATGCTATATAATTAATCACATTGCCACTTAATAGATACATGTAATTGTGGGAAGATTAACAACACACTTTGTTATAGCACTTAGGAGCTCTCGGCTCTCACACTTGTAATAGGTCAAATTTTTATTTTCCATGCCATTAATAGACATATATATCATAACATATGGTTTAGATGATAAATAATATCATAGGATAAATTAATGACATCATTTTATGCGATAAAAACCGAGTTCGAAAATTAGGGTTTTCGAACGTTTGAAAAATTGATCACTATAATGCTAAATAATACTGTAATTACGTATAATAATCATAGGAAATTAATTTCTATAATTCCTTGATCATTAAACTCACTTTTCATTTCATCTCTAAACGTTAACGTTTGAAAACGTTGCAAAACGTTCATTATCGACTCATCTCGAAATGGTCGTAAAAAGTCATAATTACTATATTAAATTATTCCATTAATAATGGAATTTAATTCTAAGCTTTAGAAAATTTAATGAAATTTTAACTATCGATACGCTTCATAAACTTATATTCCTTAATTCACGATTCTCAGTGAATATAAAATAGGAATTCATTTCCTCGTAATTAATCGAAATCATTATTCGATATCTTACTGATTTAATATCTCAGCGAAAACTCTAATTTACGGTTTTAAAATACCGTAATTAGGCATTTAATTCTGCGGGGTATTACATTAATTCACTTTAGATGAAGGATTGCAAAAATAACCACAATCTTTCTTGACAAATTTTGTGATTGATTAGCACAAATTCTATCTCCACCTCAAGAAAAATTTACTATCTCTAAATAGCTTGTAAAAATTATTTCTTCTATGACTATCTCTAATTGTATGGTATGTTCTTAAATTCGATTGCACAACTAAATCATGAGTTAGACAGATAAAATTAGACTCGTATATGATTAATATTAAACAAGACAAATATAGAGAAAATATAATTAACATTAATAAATCCGCGGTCGCGGCATGTGCATAAATTCAATTTATTTAATTTTTATGCATATCAAAGTAAATGTCATTATGCGACTATGTGATTCAATTCTACCGATGGAAATTAAATTTGCATGAGAATTTATGCGTATGGACTTTGTTTTAGGTTTTACTTAATTTTGTATGAGTTTGGTTGGACATAGTTTGTAGGTTATTGCACAGGACCATGAGATTTACCCAATCGTAGCACCCATCGAGACAATCGGATCGAAAGCTTAAGGAAAAAAATATATATATTTTTCTTGATAATCATATATTTATAACAGGCATTTTATATTAAGTGTTGGAGTGAAAGTTAAAGAAGTGAAATAATAAGTATAACTTTTGAATATTAAACCAAAATACATTTCACAAGTATTTTTAAAAAAAATCTTATTATACTAACTTTTAAGAGCAAATAATGAAGTTTAAAAATCATGTAACTAGAAAATTTTTAGTTAATCGGTGAATCCACTTGAATTTTGGGTCAATCTATTCGGGTTCGGGCTACTTTCGGGTCAGAAATTTTTAACCGTAACCCTATTGGATTGTCGGTCTATTCGGATCAACCTATGAGTTCCGGGTTAGATTGACATCCCTAGATTAACCTTATTGTGGATTAAAACATTTTTATCGTGCGAATGTGAGAATAAAAAATGATGAATTCGTCAGAAAAGTTATTGATTCCAAAAAAATAGAATTTTCGCCCTCGTGGCATTCGAACCCGGATGAAAATTCTGAATTTTTGTATTTATTAACTTTCTCAGCGGATATATCAACTTTCATAGTAAATTCATTTTTTTATAACGAATTCTTGTTATTCTCCGTTCTCACATTTATTTGAATCTCAATATACATATAGGGTTGGGTTTCAGTAGAATAAACCAACAAAGACTTCGAAAATTGAACGTAGAACAACCAGTAGGGGTGTACACGAACCAAGTTGCTCGTGAATTACTCGGAGCTTGGCTCGAAAAAAACTCATTCCAAATTTAATTGTTTAATAAATTAATGAGCCGAGCTCGAGAATTTTAATAGATGGAGTCTGCCACTGAAATTATTGAAAGATATATCGAGAATTTGAAGATTTGGCCAGCTTTTATGACGCCTCAACTCTCCATGGAATCTGTTAAACGCAAGACAAGGACATGCAAACTTGAAGGCAGGATGCATGGGAAACTATCATCAAAGTTGTTGTATCCAACATTCAAGACTGCTAAGGGTTCACAACTTGCAATGGACTTTGGAATCTTCCCGCCTAAGCTGTTGTTGCTGAGGGCCATGGTAAAAAGTGCACAACCGAAAGAAAATTGATCTGGGATACTGCCATTAATGTTGTTCCCCCTGATCTTGAGCACCTCAAGCTTCTCCATTTTTTACAGTAGACAGAGAGGTATATTACCTCTCAAGTTATTGAATGACAAGTCGAGGACTAAAAGGTCTCTGGCACTGCAAAGGGAGGTTGGAAGTTCTCCACTTAGGCTGTTATTAGAGTAATCAACATACAAAGCATGTTTTGGAAAAGGGGGCAATTCGCCCTTGAGCTGATTCGAGTGTAAGTCTAGTCTTTCAAGATAAGTAGAAAATTGGTACGGCTTTTGCAGTTCAACCACAAATTAAATGAAAGGTTCAATATCACAAGTTCATTGATCTCCCAAATCCGACTAGGAATAACCCTCCAATCTGGTTGTCCGAGAGGTCCAAATTTTGCAAATAAATTAATTGTTTTATAAAATCAGGAAAAACGTACAAATTGCAGGAAGCCAGACTTAATACACGTAGCTTGGGGAATCGATACGAACTTGAATTCACGTTGGTCACTTCAACTGACAAGTTGTTTAGAGAAAGTTGAACCACAATAAGATTGGGAAGACTTTGAATATTTTCTAGTTGAAAAGTGCCACTCAATGCATTATATTCTCTAAATGAAACAACTCGAGATATCTCAAACCGAAAAGACTTGAAGAGTTGTTAATTTCACCTGAAATGGATTCATCTGATAGACGCAGAATGATAACATGGCCAGAGGTGTTTGGCTAAGCTTGTCGTACCTGATATTATCGAAGATTGTCGTATGGCCTTGAGCCGTAACATGGCCTCGAAGATTGTATATTATTGAAATTGGTGATCAATAGTCAATGAGCTTCTGATTCCAACTAAGAGGGTGTTTGGCTAAATTTATTTTAAAGAGCTTATAAGCTCCAAGAGCTTAAAATATTTCAAGAGATTTTAAGATATAATGTTTCAAGAGTTTATAAGTTGCTAAAGTGTTTGGATAATTGAACTTATAAGCTAACGAAAGAATCGTGAGTTGGAGAAAAAAATATAGTTAGAGAGAGAAAATTGATGATGGATGAAGTTAATAGTATATATGTAAGAAAAACGAACCATATAGGGGTGAGAAACCAAATCCAAACCGAATAACCGAACCGTGATAATTTGTTATGTTTGGATCGATTTTAACACTTTGGTTTCGGTTTGGATGTAAATATTGAAAATGAATTTTTCGGATCGAGTTCGGTTTAATATTATGAAATTTCGATTTAAACCGAACCGAACCGAGTTTTTATTAATATATATATATATATATATATATATATATATATATTAAATTAAATTATTAAAAATTATGGGAACATATGGATTAAACTAAACGATAATAATATTAAATGTAAAAGCTATTGGGCTTAATCATATTTAATTATAATAAATATGATATAATTTAAATATTTCAAAAAATATTATTTTATAAAGTGCTATTTATCTCAATATTAATTTATTGTTGTCTGTGGTTTTGGTAGTTGGATTTATGTTATGAATATTGTTGAATTGTTAAATTTATGGATTTATCATTTTCTGGATTAATTTTGGCAATCAGTTTATTGAAGTAGTAATTATGGTTAACCAAAACCAAATCGAAACCAAAGTTTAAAATTCGGTTCAGTTTGAAAAAAAGTTTGATCGGTTCGGTTGAATTTTTGAACAGTTCGGTTTTGACTTTCGATTTGGTTTTCAACCAAACCGACCAAATGTTCGCCCCTAGAACCATCGTAACATTATTTTGGTAAATTCATTGTTGTTTATAAAGTTATGAAAAAATAAATTGAGGCTGAACAACTTAATTTTAGGTGAACTTATAAATTGTTGGAGTTTATTTTCACTGCTTAAATGCTGTTTAGAAGCTTATTTTATCGAACACTCTGCAGGTAGGAGCTTTCCTAAACAGCTTATAAGCTCAACCAAATTCACCCTCTAATTCTTCTTTGGCAAATATGACAGTGGGCACAAGTCGCATTGCGTGAAAGCTATTTCCATTATCTAAATCCACATAAACATGCTAAGTTTTGGTTAATAAAATAATTCTTTCCCTTAATTTTTAAAGGCCCTAAATAGATTCCAATTCAAAAACCAAAAGCCCAAATCCAGCAACAAGAGCAGAGTATCATTGTGAATGCACAGAATCAAAAGAAATCAACTGTGCTTTAAAATCCTTATCAGATTATACAATAACAGAAACATCGAACAACTGGAAAATGTCCAATTGTTTTTGTCCAAAACTATAAGCGTTCAAACGAACCTGAAAAATTGAAAACAACAAGCAGAATCCCAGAAGCAAACGATATCTCTTCTTGCAATTTAGTATTCTGAATCTGTCCAATCATCGGTCTCATTCCAATGCAGCAATATTTGTTTTGTTTGATTTCTAGAGTTTTTCTCGCTTCACTTTTGTAGAATTATGTATTTTAATTGACATATAGTCTGGCGTATTCCATGAGCATGAGATTTGCACAACATACAAATCTATCAATTTTTGTCCTATAAGGGTGTTTGGTTAAACTTATTTTAAAGAGTTTATAAGACATAATGTCTCAAGAGTTTATAAGTTGTCAAAGTTTTTGGATAATTGAACTTATAATCTAGAGAAAGAATCGTGAGTTAGAGAGATAAAATCATAGTTAGAGAGAGAAATTTGACGAGATGTGAAGTCGATAGTGCGTATGTAGAAAATATCGAACCATAATAAGATTATTTTGACAAATTTATTGTTACTTATAAGCTTATAAAAAAATAAGTTGGGGTTGAGCTACTTATTTTTAGGAAAGCTTATAAGTTGTTGGGCTTATTTTCACAACTTATAAACTATTTAAGAGCTTATTTTACCAAACACTTTGTATGAGCTTATAAGCTGTTTTGAAGAGCTTATAAGATGTTTTAAGAGCTTATAAGACATAATGTTTGAAGAGCTTATAAGTTGTCAAAGTATTTGGATGATTGAGCTTATAAGCTAAAAATAATCGTAAGTTAGAGAGAGAAAATCATAGTTAGAGAGAGAAATTTGACGAGATGATAAGTCGATAGTACATGTTAAAAATAACGAACCATAGTAGGTTATTTTTGGTAAATTCATTATTACTTATAAGCTTATGAAAAAATAAATTGAGGTTGAGCTATGATCGATCTTAATTTCGTTAGGGAAATAAATGCGAGAAGAACACAAGGGATTTACGTGGTTCGATCTTTGAATTAGATCTACGTCCATGGAGCAAGAGAGAGAGTTTGTGTATTGAATGTCTAACCTCCATTACAAAGAGTATGGATCTCTATTTACACACAATTATTTTGACCTAGATCTTAAATCAGGGTCTTCTAACTAGGATTCAAATCTTGGATAGGATCTTAATCATATCCCTTCTCGATTAGGATTCTTTTAGATATGGCCGAGCTTTCGGCGTTCTATCGGTTAGGGATCTTCTTGGGCGAACTTGTCCGGGCCGAGCTTGATGTCGACTTTACTTGTATTGGGCACGATGCTTGGGCTGGCGGTTGGGCCATCCTATCACAACCTCCCCCAAAAAGACGCAGGCGAGTCGTGTTGGTATGGGGTTGTTTATGTTGAGCGGGCGCGAATGATCGACTTGGTATGTGTCGATGTTTAGAAGTCATATGCGCGTTTGCGAGGCATCTGTCGAGGTTGTCTTGTGTTACTATCTCTTGCCGAGGTGTTAAGTCGAGGTTTTCGTTTAGCTTCACCGACGAGGCGTTAAGCCGAGGTCTCTGGCCGACTTCACCGGCGGGCGTTAAGCCGAGGTCTTCGTCTCGCTTCACCGACGAGGCGTTTATCCTAGTCCGCTATCCGCTTCACCCGACGAGGCGTTAAGCCGGGTCCTCCGACCGACTTCACCGACGGGCGTTTAACCTAGGTCCGCCGTCTCGCTACACCGACGAGGCGTTAAGCGATGTCATCGTGACTTCACTTTGACGAGGCGTTAAGCCGATGTCCTCTGACTGACTTCACCTGACGAGGCGTTAAGCCGAGGTCTTCGTCTGGCGTCACCGACGAGGCGTTGAGCCGAGGCCGAACACGGATTTTTCGCGTCGTTGAGTACGGAGACCACGGATCGCATTGTGCGCATTTAATGTGGTAGCGGTTGGATTCCCGATAAAGCGCATAATGGGGAATATCTTCCTGATCGCCATTTCTCATATCACTTTTGCTATTTCAAAATTTCGGACTTTCAAACTTCGAAAAAAAGCGTAACCGCCGCCATTGTTGTCTCGGAGTTCATCACCATCATCTTGATAAACCAAAAGTAAGTTATAACTTCTTCTTCTAGTAAATCTTCCGGCGTCGTATTGTGTATGTGCCGCGTCGGATCGCCGGCGGTTTTGTATGTTCCTCTCGGGATTTTGGTAAAGTGTCTTCTTTTCTTCTATCTTAACAATCTCCGATGTAAAGGAGATTGTCTCCCAATACTATATTTCTTCCGATATTGTTTATGTTGCCCCGTCCGGAGAATAGGGCTTGTGCCTCCGGAAGGGTTTGTCACCGTACTAAAAACGGCCTCCGGGCTGGTCTTCGTGTTCCTTATCCTCGTGTATGTCGAACTTCAATGATGTTCGGCATATCACTGCCCAACTTACTCCAAATTCTTTCCGGCATCCGGTGGGCTGGGTGTCATGCCCATCGGCATAATTTTCCTTTCACTTTGGGGCTTGTTCTCGGTTTTGCAAGCGAAGGGTGGTTCGGGTGGTATTATTTATCACCCGTCGCAAATTCAAAGCGAAGATAAAATCGAAGATCTCGAACCGATGAAGTTTTTCTTACGCCGGTTCGAGGATCACTGAGTTTATATGGCGATCGGAGAAGATTGCGATGTGATTGTTGACGAGATTGACGGTGGCCCGGAGGAGGCCTTCGACAAAGTAGGTCTCGTGGATGAGGCCTTTACCGATGCCGAGCTTGCAATGTGGGGGCTTAGCCACTTATGATCCCCGCCACCGGGGTGGAGTCGGTGAAGGGTGAGGCCCCTCCTTCTCTTCTATCTTTTGTTGCATGATTATCCGTGTGTGTATGCCTGACTTCTTGTATTTTTTATAGTGAACTTGATCAGGGATAAGAAGAAGAAGAGGAAGGAGTCGGCCTTGGTGTCGAGCTCCTCCTCGATTTTGAAGGATGTCGAGGATATGCACAGAAGCGAGCGAGGGCTTTGAAGTCCCCGAGTCGCAGCCTCTTAAGCGTTTAAGAGGTTAAGCGTGCTTTCCTAAGGCATGATTCTTTGCCGACCGAATGTGTTGTCTTGGGCACTCGGTGAGCTCCCCCTATCTTTCCCGAGGTAGCGTACTTATTCTTATGCCTTGTGAAGTAATATAAAGAATGTATTCTTCTGACCTGATGGGATTTTGTATAGGGGGTTGAGGTCGTGTCGGCCGAGGTGGCCAAGATGTCTGCCGGGATGGCCCAGATGTCCGGTCTCATAACGGACTTCTTGAAAGGTGTCATTAGCCAGTTTGACGGGGTGGCCCGGTATGCTCAGGAAATGGAGGAGGAGAAGACTCTCCTCGTCGAAGAGATCAGCGAGGCCGAGGCAAAGCTCCGGGATCTCGTCAAACAGAAGGCGGTGGATACGGCGGCTGTCGAGGCGGCGAAGGTAGCGGTCGAGGCGGCGAAGGCGGCCGAGGCGATGGAGGCGGCCGTTGGATTTGTATCTTGGCAGCGCTTTGGTTGAGCTTGTATACAATGTTTCTCGTTACCACTATTACAATCTCTATCCGAATTGAATACTTGATTGCATATATCCGTGTCCCTTATCTCATATATAAGTTAGATCATACGATGTGTAGAAGATCACGTAAGTCCGTATGATTGGTCGAAGCTTAATGAGATATAAAAGTTTCACGGTGAGACAACTTGAGGACGAGTTGTCGGTATAGGCCGCGTATAGATAAGAAGTGACTTGACTTGGTTGCTTGTCTGCCTTGGTGCGTCTCTGACGTATTGAAGTATCACGGTGAGATGAGTTCTTCTATCGACCGTAGTGAAGAACCCAGATCTCGGTGACTTACGATGATCTAAACCTCGATAAGGTATTAGGTGAGTATGAGTTCTTGACCATCACTTTGACTTGTTATGGGTGAGGTTATATGTTCTAACCCAATATTCTCCGTATCTTGGGTGGTGGCGATCTTGTATGTCATGCTAGTTATCATGACGAGTCACCGTATCCGTTTAGGATGATGGCGTCCTTAAGGAGCTCAAAAGGTTTATTGTACTAAACCCCGCAGTTGAGTTAGCTCAAGTACAATAATAAGGTTGAGTGGTACTACTTAAGGAATTAAAGATATTAATTATTTTAGCGATCGAATGCTATAAATAATTAATGGACGTTCGATATCTTAAATACGGGATTCGTAATGTCTAAGTGCAAGCCCGACTCAACTTCGACAATAAAGGGGTAAGTCAAGATTTATTCTCTAGTGGCATGAATAAATGTTTATAAATTAATTTATGTTCGGGTGAACATAAGATAATTAATTTATTTGAGCCTCATCTTTATTCCTTGCATTTGATCCACAGGCTGGCCCATCCGTGCCCTTTAGCACAAGAAAATCGGCGCCCCATAAGCTCACAAGGAAAGGATTTGATTCTCTTTATCCTATAAGGATATTATTATATTTATGGGATATGCATAGATCCTTTCCATATAAGATTATGGTAATAATCTTTTCCATAAAGGTTTATGGTAATTTCCATATGGGATTATGGTAATGCATTATAAATATGAGGTAAGAGATTAAATCTAGGTTAATGAAATAATCATCATTATTTTCGAAAATTTGAGGTTGAACCTTAGAGATTTTCAAAATTCTTGAGAGCTTGAGGGTGATTTTTGAAGCATTCTCCATAGATCGTCCTCACTCGTACCTGGAGATTGGGCAACCGGATCTGATCCGGAAGATCAAAGCACAGTCTCGATCCAATCGATTCGTTCATCCCCGAGCAAATTGAAAGGTAAACACGAGAAAACCCTACGTGTTGCAATTAATTATATAGGCGCATGCTAGGAATATAATCAATGTATGGTGAATTAAATATCCAAGATAGATCCTCGGCGGGCTAAACCTAGTTTTCCTACAATTGGTATCGAGCACGGGATCGGAATCTTGGCTCTGTTGGATTAATTCACGTTTGATTATTACGTGCGCTTTATTAATTGTTGGATCCGCTGCTTCATCGTGGCTCGTTTATTTTTGTCGGATTTTGTTTTACACACGAGAAAATTCGTGGTTAGATTAGATTTATTTTACGTAAATCTTATACGTAAAGAAAAACGAAGACAACACGAAGAAGCGAGGCAGCGGAAGACACCGAAAATAGCCGCGCGATGTGAGGGTGTGCGGCGACGGCGGTCGTGCGTGCTCGGCGCTTCGCAGCATACCTCTCGGTGCCATGCACGTTTCTCGGTAGGAAAGGCGACAAGCGGCGAGGCGACGGGCGGCGGGCGGCACGGCTCGGCGGCCGAGTGCAGGCGCGGCTTCACGCACGGATGCCTCGGCACCACACGGCGGCTGGCGTCTTGCTTCGCGGCGCGTCGCTGCGAAAACCTCGAGCCTTCAGCAGCGCCAGGGTGGAAGCGTGCGTGTCGGCGTCTGTGCCACCGCCCGGCGGCACGCCGACGTGCGCGCCGGCGCCGTCTCGGCATCGCGCTGCCTGTGAGGAAACCTCGGCAAGGTCTCGGCGGTCTTTGGGTGGCGGCGCGTGATTTTCTTGCGCGACGCCCGACGGCCGCGGCGGCGCGACTCGGCGGCCTTTCGGCCGGGCGAGCGGGTGGTCGCGGTCATCCTCTCGATCATGAGGCGAGCACGCCAGCGCGCGAGGATAGGGCGGCGGCGGTCTTGACGCGCATGGGTGTGCCCTAGCGCTGCCCCACCATTTGGGGCCAACCCGCCCAAACCCGCCCAGATCCGATTTTTCGGCCCGAATCAAGTTTTGACGAATCCGGTCCGTGCTCGCACACGCGAGGCCTGTTTTGAATCGATGCGTGCCTCGTGCGAGGCCCATTTAGATATTTAATTACATGCTTTGCAAATCTATGTAATAGATTAGATGAAAGTGCAGGGTTTCACGTATGGGCGCGATGAGCGTTTTATTTTATTTTTATCGTTCATATGCATGTCGTGGATGTTTAAATTATGCAATAGCATGCTATGTATGTTTAAATTACGTTGACAAACCTTTAAGTGTTTTACGTATTTAAGTGCGCATAGTAAGCATGCTAGGTTTATCGCGTTTTCAAGCATATTTTAGAATTTTGCAAGCATGTTTTACATGTTGAGTTCTATAGACAAGCATGCTAAGTTTACGTGATCTGCATGGACAAACCTTTTGAATAAAAAGACTAAGCAACCCGACAATTTAATTTTTCAAATTAAAATGTCAAGACCTCCACTTTTGATCTCTAAACAAGTGATACACCTTGTGAGTAAACGCCCACACGCGCGGCTTGCTTGCATTGTTTATCATAAGTTTGTTAGATGAGATTTCTAAATAAAACATTTAAATCTATTGAGAAGTGGGAGTTTCATGTAAACGATCACACGCGTGCGGCTTGCATGTGCGATTTTCATAAGTTCTCTAGAGATAGATTTAAATTGAGATAACAAAAGAATTTGGATTGGGCGGTATGGTCCCAGTGAGTATGCCAATTCTAAGAATTCATTTCTCTTTGTTAAAATTGTGGTCATTGCTTAGACATCACCTCGAGTACAACTTCCGAAGTCCCTTCTTGCGATAGTGATGTGGTCTAGTAAGGTCCAATCGTTAATTTCATTTGTCGTAAGGTTAAGTTGACATGGATTGAAATTAAGCGACTAAAGGTATATTTTAGTGCAGTCGGGGGTTCATGTGTAAACGCGTCCACACGCGTGGCTTGCATGTGGGATTCCTTGGCGATTGGAGGTTTCAATTAATATTGTTTTATCAAAAGGTTACAATATTATTATTCACAATTATGTGCGATCGTATGCTTATGTGTTTACATTATCGCTTTGATATGTCTCTTACAACCGATTATCAATATCTTGGCACAAAATCCGTTATCCGGTCCAAATTTTATCGAGTGGAAGCGAAACATGGAATATGTTCTTATCATTTGAAGAACACATGTTTGTTCTCACTACTCTAAACTCGATGCCCTTCTCGACGATCGACTAATGAGCGACGAGTCAAGGACTTTGGAATAAGTCAAACAATATGGCTAAATGCTATATGATGACTACTATGTCCAAAGGCTTGCAGCCGACATCGATCGATGGTAGACGCGACCGATATTTGGTCAAGTCTCGAGAGTAAGTTTGGGCGGTCGGATCGGACGATCGACTTCCACACAATGAGAGAAATCTTGGCGTGTAAGATGGAAGAAGGAAGTTCGGTCCATGAACATGTCTCCACACGACTCGTCTCATGGATAGTCTTGATCGGTTGGGAGTAGGTATTGACGGCGAAGCCAAGGTCGATATCATCCTTAATACACCGCCCAAGTCTTTTGAGAACTTTGGAATGCGATCATGAGCAAGACCGAGTATACACTTAGTCGGTTGCTTAATGATCTCGTAGGCTGCGGAAGGAGTTATGGGAAAAGGAGCACATGCTCTTGCTAGCACATCTAAGGCCCAAATTTTCCGTTGCAAAATGGGAAAGAAAAGGGACACCAAAGGTGGTAGAGTCGAGGAAATAGTGGGAGTAATGGGAGCAAGAACATGGCTGCCAACGGAGGCTTGAAGAAGCCAAGGAGAAGGGCAAGTGCTTGAAGCGCGTAAGCCCAGGCATTGGAAGGCTAAGTGCCCTATGCTCGAGGCTCGCGTCGCCGTTTGCTTTAATGTGAACATGTTTAGCAACTTGTTCTACCCATTCTTGGGTAATCGACACAGTGCGATCGATCATGTTTGTTACACCTGCGTGGGTTCTGCGACAAGGAGCTAGCTAATGGCGAGATAACGATCTCCATGGGCAACGCAGCGAAAGTCGAGGCTGTTGCAGTTGGAGATGTTTCTTTATGTTTGGGACAACAGTTTTAGTTTTGAAAGACGCTTTTATATGTGCGGATTTTCGGTGGAACCTTGTTTGTTTGAAATTATTTACTCATGGATATTCTATTATTTTGATAGTGGTGTTTCTATCATAAGAAATGACGAAGTTATACGTGTTGGCACTTTATATAATTAGCTTTATACTATTTCGCAAAACATAATACCTATAACTATGTTGCATCTTCTTGAAACCCTAAAAGAGAAAGTTTTCTTCGAAGATGACACCACTTTTCTCTGGCATCTTAGATTAGGTCACATCAATCTAAATAGGATCCAAGGACCGGCTAAGAATGGGCGTTGGGTAATCTCACGATTCTCCATTTCCGGTCTGCGAATCTGTATAGAAGGTAAGATGTCGACCCTGACCCTTCAAAGCGAAGGTTATAGAGCCAAAGAAATGTTAGAGTTAGTCCATTCGACACGTGTGGACCGATGTCCACACAAGCTCGTGGAGAATGCAGTATTTTGTCACTTTCATTGGCGATTACTCGAGGTGCGGATACGTATACCGCTTTCACCGCAAGTCCGAATGCTTTGAGAAATTCAAAGAATTTAAGGCGGAAGTGGAGACGAAGCTAGGTAAGAGTATCAAGTCATCTGCGTTACGATCGCGGTGGCGAATACCTCGATAACGAGTTTATGGACTATCTAGTGAAGTGTGGGATTACATCCCAAACAAGATTTCACCGCACACCACACAAAATGGTGTGTCGAGGCGAAGAAATAGGACTCTTTTGAAAATGGTGAGATCAATGATGAGTTATGCAACATTGCTTATTTAGTTACGGGGTATGCCTTAGAAACGGCGGCATACTTGTTAAATCTAGTACCGTCCAAGTCGATCGAAAAGACCCTTCGAGTTGTGGTTTGGTATGAAGCCCGTTTAAGCCACATAAGGATATGGGCGATCCGACTACGTCTTTGAACAAGAAGGCCGACAAGTTGGAGGCTAGATCGGCGCAAGGCTGTTTATTGGCTATCTAGAGGAACGAAAGGTGGTTTATTCTATAGTCTGAGGATCGGGAAGGTCATTATTAGCACTAATGCTCGATTCTTAGAAGAGGACTATATGAAAATCATAAATCCAAAGTTGAAATCATTCTTCAAGAATTGAAGATGATCGTATTCCACCACCGATTAGGCTAAAGGTGCGAGATGTCGAGTCTAGTGGGAGGATCGACACCGTATACTTGAAAAATTGAAGTGGGTCGAGTTCCACCGAGATACTGACCGTATGAGTGGTACTACCCGAAGAAGTTGTGCAAGATGAGAACCACAAGTTTCTCGCACCCACCGTTGCCATAGTGCTGAGAACCTCGTCGTAGTGGGAGGGTTGTTCGTCGACCGGCGATTTATGTTCGTGTGACAATCTTGGATATAGTCCCAAGAAACGAACAGCAATAATCGACTCATGGACATACTGAGGAGGCGATACAAAACATTGATGCAAGATCATGGTACACCGCTATGGACTTAGAAATGGAGTCCATGCGGCTATGGATGTATATGAAAGACACCTCTACCGGATGGCGAGGAAGCCATAGGTAGTAAGTGGATATCTGAGGAAGAGAGATTACGATGGAGGTTTGACTTTTAAAGCCGGGCTAGTGGCGAAAGGGTACACTTTCAGTTGAGGCATCGATTTCGATGAGACCTTTCACTGTAGCAATGCTCAAGTCCATCGTAATTCTTCTAGCCATGCAGCCCACTGAACCTTGATGAGAAAAGTCCACCTCGGGCATGTGTTTACCTTGGGAGGTGGAGCCGTATCTGGCGGAGTGCAAAGCGGCGATGCGTGCGGACTCTACCATGGAAGCCGAATATGTAGCCGCCTGCAGGAGGCTTCTAAAGAGGCTGTATGGTTCAAGAAAGACCTCATGGATCTAGATGTGTGACGAGCCCAAGTTTTGTGTTTTTTTTACGTGTCTTGTCTAGGTCTAGATCGGGTCTTTGTGTCTTTCTTGTTGTGTTTTGTGTCGGGAGGACACATTGGTCTGGGGAACAAGGCGAGGCGAAATGGGCAGAAGGAGTGGAACTTGCTTAGCGGGTGAATAGAGATACGATGCACCTCGAGGGCACTGGGAGCTTAGCTCACGGCACCGGCTTCAAACTCCGATGGCTGTTAGTTTCACGGCGTGACCTCCTTCTGACCGCACAAGTTCAATCTCCGAAGGGTAGGCTAATGGGCAAGCGGAGTGAAGAAGGCGGCGAGACCCGAGAAGAAGAAGGAGGCGAGAGCGGAGGGAGGCTAATGGGCAAGATCACGCGAGATGGGGGCGAATCTCGCTAAATCCGGAAAGGATGCGGCCGACACCGAATCTCATGAAATCGGAGGAGATCACCTCGGATCCGTGCAGGCGAGGAAAGGCGCCGATCAACAAGGAAACCCTACCAGATTGTCCAGCCCATGGGCCAACACCATCGCGGATCCCTCTCTCGGCCTATATATATGGATGAAGGCGCGACTTGTGCGTCTCTTCCATTCTTCCGTCTCTTCCGCCCTGCATCTTCGTATTATTCACCCCCACCACCACGTACATTAAGTCCCTTCGGGGCAAACACTTATTATTTTGCTATTCGTATGTTTTGACGGCGGCACTTTGGGCTCGCCGTTTCTATTTCGTTCAATTAATAGTAAGTTGGTTCCGTTTGATTATGGTTTCAATTAACTGTTGCATGTTTATTTATTTTATGTCTAGCTAAGTCTTTATTACGGTTTGGGCGTGACTAAGTGGAGCATGATTAATATAACTCGAGAGGTCTAAGTAGGGCATTACGATGCTGCATGCGTGTGTTCGAAGCACTAGGTCTGGGCATTATATAACAACCAAACTCGGTGTGTTAGTTGCAAATAACATAGTGGGTAAGGAAGGTTGCAAGTAATAATTGGATTAAGGTGTCGGGTGTCCCGCACCACAAATAATCTGTTGGTGTGGGCGAGTTGGAGTAGTCATAGCAGTTGCCTTTGCCAATCTGGGTCCATCTAGATCATAACGCTGCTGTAGGTTTACATGTCTTGAGGTGTCCTCGATGCGTGGGCATTACGGGTTAGATAGTTTGCATAGGGTGTCCGCTTGCTTTACTACGAAAGGATAGATTTGGAGGGTGCGTCGTGGGCGTGGCGTGACAACGAGGTCACGACGTATGTCTCTTATAACCGGTTGATGCATGTCATGTAGAAAAACCTTTGCACCTAGGACCGAGTATTAATCGTCTTCACGAAGTTGTTGCCCAAGCGGACTCGTCTTATTATTTGATATTCCTTTGAGTTTGTTTGAGTTACTTTAGCTATACCTATAGTGATCGAGATAATTACACCACCCTCATCCCTTTTAAGTGACATCGTGACATCGAGATTGCTACACCAACTCCTAAGTGGGATCGACCCTATACTTATCGGCGGCTACGCAGCTGTGATGGGCAATAGGTTATAAATTTATTTTGAGCAGCTAAGCGACGCCGTGTCGAATTGGCACCGTTGCGGGAGTTGCGCATTCAATGAGTATCTCTATTTCTTGAATTTATATTGCTTTCTTTATTGTATGCTACGACCTAACCTTGCGAGAGAGAGCGGAGGACTTTATGCGATCACGAGATCAAAAAGCACGCATGGGCGGAGGAAGCGGCGATGCGGAGGAACGAAAGCTGCGAGGCGGCTAATCCGAAGAGAACCCGAGAGGCGTACGATGGGTGAACAACCACAGTGGAGCGAACATTGAGGGAAATGGTGTTCCCCAACAACGAGAACACGAGGCCAGCGGGCATCACTTTGCCCGCGATCGATATGGCGGGAGATGAAGCATTCCTTCATCCAAATCCTCACGATTCGATGACATGCGGGAGGATCCACAAAGCATTTACAAGATTTTGAGATGGCGTGTGGGACTATCCGCACCAATGAAAATCTTGGAAGTATGTGAGATTAGTGTCGTTCCCTCTCTCGCATGATGGGGCAAGAGAATGGCTCTACACCTTGCCGTTGGAAGTGTGACCACGTGGGCACAACTTCACCGGTTCCTCGAGAAGTATTTTCCTGCCGCCCGTATTCGAACATGAGGAAAATGATAAGCGGCATCAAAATGGGCGCGGGAGAGACCTTTATGATTCTTGGGAAGGTTTAAGCAGTGCAGCGAAATGCCCTCAACATCAAATTCCGGATCATGATCGATCCATATTTCATGGCGGGTTGAGGCAACAGAGAAAATTTGGGTGAATGCGACTTGTGGAGGATCAATCTTGAATAAAGTTCCCGGTGAGGCCTTTAGGCATTGGGTGAGATGGTCAAGAAAAGCAGAGAGCGAAGGAGGAGAAGTTCACAAGCGGTTGCCGCTACTTCCTTCAACCGTGGAGACCAAGTGGATAAACTCAGTAACTGCTCGACAAGTTCATAACCAACACAGACCGGGACCAGGACCGGGACCGAGCGAGGCAAAAGAAAGCTAAAGTTTGCCAAATATGCGCCGCTGGTGACACATCACACGGATCGATGCCCACAATGTTTGAAGAAGAAGAAGTCAATGCGGTGGGTCGAGAATGGTAATAGGCAATCTGACGAGAGAGATATGATCAAACTCGGGACCTACAACCTGGGATGGAGGAACCACGAAAACTTTAGGTGGTCAACAACCAAAGAGGCGGGACAACAACAAAGGCGATGCGGAGGCGGGGACAACAACAACCGTGCAGGAATAATCGGCGTGACCACGGTGGGCCATCTTTGCGAACTTGTGCACACTATGGCACGAGAAATGTGAAGGCTCAACAAGAGAGCGAGAATTGAGGTTGAGACAAGAGGAGCCTCCGGAGCCTTGGGAACCAAGTTTCCCAATTGACGACGTCAACAGAACTCGTCTTGAGAAGAAGCAAGGAAATTTACCTTCTCAAGTGGAGGTAAATGAGTTAGCCAATGAATCTTGTAGCCAAGAAGTGGGAAGAAGCGCGAGAGAAAGTTTTCATGCCTATGGGCAGCGAGACACGCATCAAGTGGAAGATCTCACGAGAACACAATGGTCGAGATGACAATGATCAAGAGGAGCGCCAGGAAAAGGCGAGAAAAGAAGAGGCAATCATTGAGCCAACCTATGTCAAACCTAATCCTAAGGTTTTACCTCCTCGAGCAGATTGGCGAGAACAGGAGAGAGGAAGAGATGGCGAGATGTACCGCGTGTTTAAGAAGGTGGAAATTAATATACCGCTCATCATCTGCCTGGGCACGATGCGAAATGGGCAAAGTTCATGAAGGAATTGTGCAGAAAGGTGAAATACAAAGATGATGCAAAATTCCAGTGGGAGAATGTATCCATGATCCTACAGTGAAATTACCCGAGTGTGAAGATCCCGGGATGTTTTTCATTCCTGCGTAATAAACAATCTGAGGATCGAAGGGCCGTCTTTGGTTGGGGGCATCTATAAGCGTCATGCCCTTGTCAATGTTGATGAATTAAAAGTAGGAACCACAAGCCACCACGAGTGGTTATCGAATTAGAGACGGGTCCAGCGTCTCATCCGTAAGGAATCATCGAAGGCGTATTGGTCAAAGTGGAAGAACTCGTATTTCCGGTGAACTTCTACGTTACGGATATGGACACGATGGGTAACAAATCCTCGGTTATGTTATTGGGCCGACCATTCGTGAAGACGGCGAACCGTGATCGATTGCGACACGGGCAAGTTAACTGTGAATTCGGCGGCGAGGCGGTGACCTTTAACATCTTCAAGGCCGTGGAGCATCCGAATGATATCAAAGCGAGGCATTCGAGCAAGGTCGATTGGTGCTTTTATGCGGTCTCGATTTAAATTAATACCGGACAAGTTAACAAGAAAGTGGTGCGGACCATATGAAGTCAAAACGAATTTCGAATGGGTACAGTCGGTGTGAGACACGAAGACAAGAAAGACCTTCAAGGTCGATGGACGACGTCTGAAGGTTTACTATGGGCATCACGAGATAGATCCGGGGAATTGCATCGAGTGCAAGCCGTCGACGGGAAAAGTAAAAAAGAGGTGCAGTCGAGCCACGGCGATAACAATACCGCGGGGCGAGGCAACTGGTATTTTATTTGCTTTCTTTGTTGTTTTCTTTTTGTTTTTATTTGGCTTTGCCCACTTTTTGCGTGTGGTGTTGTGTTAGTATAATTACAGGAACCTCCTGGATAGCAAGGAAGAAGATGAGGACATTAAAGCCCGCTTGACGGGATGGAGGAACAACATAAAGTGACCCGCGATGCCTACTTTGCCCACGTTGGATTCGGTATCCAGCTTCCTCGACCTTTGTCCTCACTTTTTGTTTTTTTTTTTTACATTTTGTTGTGTTTTGTTTTTGTTTTGTTGTTTGTTTTGTTTTGTTTTGTTGTTGTTGGTGGTCAACCCTTTCTCACCCACTTTGCCCAGGCAAAGTGTGTGAGTGAAGAGTTGTGTCTGTTTTGTTTGTTTGAGTTAAGAGAGTCGGTCCCACTCGACCCACTTTGCCCGAGGCAAAGTGTGTGTGATAGGGGCCCTGCTACCTCGATTCGTTTCGTTGTTTGTTGTTTGTGTTCCTCCTCATTCACCCACTTTGCTCAGCGCAAGTGTGTGAGTGGGAGGGTTTTCGTTTTGTGTGTCGGTTGGCATGTGTAAATTGGTGGGATTGATTGTCACGTATTTTGCTTTGTTGTGAATAATGCGAGTAGTTTAGAAATTACGTTTGAGCATGACCGTATGTAAATAAGGATGATTTAATTGAATTTGAGCACACATGGTGAGAATTGAGCTTAAATTGTTGTATCTTGATCAACAGTTTCCTTTCTTGTGTGATTATTGACATCTTCATTAGGCTTTTGCTAGAACTTGCGTGCACTCTTAAATCGAGGCCTTATTGACTTAGTTAAAACATTTAGATGACTTAGGCAATTTTTCTTTCAAATAGCCCAGTGAGCCAAAAATGTCCTACCTACTGTTAATCCCTCGTTCAGCCCCCTTGAGCTTAATAATTTCTTTCACTCGCTTAAATTAGCCTGGAAAAAGAAGCCGACCCGGTCAATTAGACTCAGGAGCTAATAGAAGAGAAGGCGAAGGGAAAACATGGTCTCTTAATGGGCGAAAAAAAGGGTTTTCAATTTCAACGAAATGGGCAAAATGCCCAATATAAAAGAAGATACCAAATTGAAAGAAAGGACTTGAAATAAAAGAATATATATTGATGAAGTCCTAAAATGGTTGTCTTGAGGCCGTAAGAAAAAGCGAAAGGAAATCCATGGAGGACAAAATAAATTCCTCTAACACGAGTCCATGATGACCTTAGCCTCGTTCCAAAATTTCCCACCTATGTCTTAAGCCCCATGACAACCAAATAAAAGACCTAAGGATGAATGTTTAAAACTTTGTCTAAGCGGTGGAGATGGTAGAGACACATGAGCTATGGCATAGTCGAAATGAAAGATGTCTGAGCGTATACACTAGCCCATACACAAGAGTGCAGTGTTGGTAAGGAAAATGCCCAATATGCTCAAATTCGTATTTTGACTTGTTTGATGGTCGTTGCTTGAATGGAGTCGACTTGAATTACTTGTTTGTTACGATGAAGCTTATATTGGCGAGATATCCTGTTTGGTGGAAATGTCTTGACCTTTTACTGCTTTTGAGTCATTCTTTCTTTCTTTCTTTTGTCTTGGGCAAATTCAGCGTGCATGCTTGAGGACAAGCATGTTTAAAGTGTGTGTGTGACGAGCCCAAGTTTTGTGTTTTTTTACGTGTCTTGTCTAGGTCTAGATCGAGTCTTTTGTGTCTTTCTTGTTGTGTTTTGTGTGCGGGAGGACACATTGGTCTGGGGAACAAGGCGGGCGAAATGGGCGAAGGAGTGGAACTTGTAGCGGGTGAATAGAGATCGATGCACCTCGAGGGCACAGGAGCTTAGCTCATGACTGGGCTTCAAACTCCGATGAGTGTTGGTTTCACGGCGTGACCTCCTTACAGACCGCATACAGTTCAATCTCGGAAGGGTAGGCTAATGGGCGGCGAAGTGAAGAAGGCGGCGAGACCAAGAAGAAGGAGGCAAGAGAAGGCGGAGGGAGGCTAATGGGCAAGATACAGCGAGATCCGGGCGAATCTCGCTAAATCCGGAAAGGATGCTGTGACATCGAATCTCATGAAATCCGGAGGAGATCACCTCGGATCCGTCAGGCAGGAAAGAGCGCCGATCAACAAGGAAACCTACCAGTTGTCCAGCCATGGGCCAACACCATCATGGATCCTCTCTCGGCCTATATATGGATGAAGGCGCGACTTGTCGTCTCTTCCATTCTTCCGTCTCTTCCGCCTGCGTCTTATATTATTCACCCCACCACCACGTACATTAAGTCCCTTCGGGCAAACACTTATTATTTTGCTATTCAGATGTTTTGACGGCACTTTGGGCTCGCCGTTTCTATTCGTTCAATTAATAGTAAGTTGGTTCCGTTTGATTATGGTTTCAATTAAGCTGTTGCATGTTTATTTATTTTATGTCTAGCTAAGTCTTTATTACGGTTTGGGCGTGACTAAGTGGAGCATGATTAATATAACTCGAGAGGTCTAAGTAGGGCATTACGATGCGCATGCGTGTGTTCCCAAGCACTAGGTCTGGGCATTATATAATTTAACCAAACTCGGTGTGTTAGTTGCAAATAACATAGTGGGTAAGGAAGGTTGCAAGTAATAATTGGATTAAGGTGTCGGTGTCCCGCACCCCAAATAATCTGACGGTGTGGGCGAGTTGGAGTAGTCATAGCAACGCCTTTGCCAATCTAGGGTCCATCTAGATCATAACGCGCTGTGGGTTTACATGTCTTGAGGTGTCCTCGTGCGTGGGCATTACTGGGTTAGATAGTTTGCATAGGGTGTCCACTGCCTTCTTTACAGAAAGGATAGATTTGGAGGGGTGCGTCGTGGGCGTGGCGCGTGACAACGGGTCCTGACGTATGTCTCTTATAACCGGTTGATGCATGTCATGTAGAAAAACCTTTGCACCTAGGACCGGTATTAATCGTCTTCACGAAGTTGTTGCCCAAGCTAGACTCGTCTTATTATTTGATATTCCTTTGAGTTTGTTTCGGTTACTTTAGCTATACCTATAGTGATCAAGATAATTACACCACCCTCATCCCTTTTAAGTGACATCGTGACATCGAGATTGCTACACCAACTCCTCGTGGGATCGACCTATACTTATCGCCGGCTACGCTGTGATGGGCAATAGGTTATAAATTTATTTTGAGCAGCTAAGCGACAGTGTCGATTTGGTACTGGTTTGCCCAAGAGTATCATAGTTCTTGTGATAACTCAGGTGCGATGGCAAACTCGAAGGAACCACGGACCCACAAGGCGACCAAACACATAGAGAAAGTACCATGTCATACGAAATCGTTAGGCGGTGGCGTCTTGATTGAAAAGATTGATCTGACGGATAACCTAAGCGGATCCATTCACGAAGAGCTGCCGCAAAAAGTCTGACGGACACGTTAGATGACTTGGATTAAACTTGATGGCACCCACTTAGAAAGGAAACTTTTGTATAAGTGGGAGAAGCAAAGTGATGGTTTTGTTTGTAATAGCTAGCGAGAGAGACACATTGTATACTAAAAGTTTGCTTTAGTATAAGTGGGAGATTGTTGGTTGTATCTTGAAAGCGATTTTGGTTGAGCTTGTATACAATGTTTCTGTTACCACTATTACAATCTCTATCTGAATTGAATACTTGATTGCATATATCGTGTCCCTTATCTCATATATAAGTTAGATCATACGATTGTGTAGAAGATCACGAAGTTTGTATGATTGGTCGAAGCTTAATGAGATATAAAAAGTTTCACGGTGAGACAACTTGAGGACGAGTTGTCGGTATAGGTTCTTGGTATAGATAAGAAGTGACTTGACTTGGTTGCTTGTCATCTTTGATGCGTCTCGGCGTATTGAAGGATCACGGTGAGATGAGTTCTTCTATCGACCGTAGTGAAGAACCTAGATCTCGGTGACTTACGATGATCTAAATCTCGATAAGGTATTAGGTGAGTATGAATTGCGACCATCACTTTGACTTGTTATGGGTGAGGTTATATGTTCTAACCAATTCTTCGCATCTTTGGTGGTGGCGGTGCTTGTATGTCACGCTAGTTATCTCATGTCAGTCACCGTATCCGTTTAGGATGATGGCGTCCCTTAAAGAACTTCAAAGGTTTATTGTACTAAACCTGCGGTTGAGTTAGCTCAAGTACAATAATAAGGTTGAGTGGTACTTGCTAAGGAATTAAAGATATTAATTATTTTAAGCGATCAGTTGCTATAAATAATTAATGGACGTTCGATATCTTAAATCTGGGATTCGTAATGTCTAAGTGCAAGCTTGACTCAACTTGGTAATAAAGGGTAAGTCGGCATTTATTCTCTAGTGGCATGAATAAATGTTTATAAATTAATTTATGTTACAAATGAACATAAGATAATTAATTTATTTGAGGCCGTCTTTATTCCTTGCATTTGATCCTGGTTTGTCCGTCCAGACCCATAGCTTAGCAAAAAATCGGTCCTATAGCTCTCTATGGCAAGATTTTATTCTCTTTATCTACAAGGATATTATTATATTTATGGTATATGCATAGATCCTTTCCATATAAGATTATGGTAATAATCACGAGTATGGTAATAATCACGGGAGTATGGTAATTTCCATAAAAATTATGGTAATTTTCATATGGGATTATGGTAATTTCCATATAGGATTATGGTAATTTCCATATGGGATTAAGGTAGTGCATTATAAATATAAGGTATGAGATAAAGTCTAGGTTAATGCTAATTAATCCTCGTTCATTAACATTAAATTTTCGTGCATCTCTAGTGTGAGATTAGAGAGGATTCTCGAAAATTTTAGTGAGAGCATTGGGTGATTTTCGAAGCATTCTCCATAGATCGTCCTCACTCGGCGTTGGAGATTGGGCGGCCGGGATACGATCAGGAAGATCAAAGCACGAGTCTCGATCCGTTCGATCCGCTGATCCGTTCACTCAGTTCATACTCGGCAGATTCAAAGGTAAACACGAGAAAACCCTACGTGTTACAATTAATAATATAGGTGCATGCTAGGAATATAATCAATGTATGATGAATTAAATATCGAAGATAGATCCTCGGGCGAGGCTAAACATGGTTTTCCTACATTGGCTTTTAGCCTTCTTGAAAACCAGCACCCTAAGAACTTTCCGGACCGGATTATGAGCGTGCGCCGGGGTTCGACTTGAGTTGATTTTTGAAGAAGGTCGAGGGCGATCAGGAGGTCGGCAACACATGCGGCTTCCTCCTTGCTTTTGGCACGATGTAGTCTCGTATCTCTCACATTCGACCTATGTAGGGCAAATATTTTATCCACCATCCTTTGATAGGTAGCCCTGCATTCTTGAGGCGAATGGCATCTTTTATCTGTAAAGACTCAAGTCGGTAATGAAGGCTTTGTCTTGGCAGCGTCTTCGTCGTCCATCGGGACTTGGTGATACCGCTGTATAAGTCAGCGAAGACTTACGTGTATCCGACCAGTAGCGTCGACCTTCTTGTCGATGTTGGGAAGGGATAGCAATCCTTTGGGCAATGGTTGTTGAGGTCGGTGTAGTCGATACACATTCGCCATCCTCCTCCTTTCTTTACCATCACGGGTTGGCTATCCGGTCGGATATTTGACCTCGAACAGTATCGCGGGCTTTTAACATTGGTTCACCTCGTCATGAATGACTTGATTCCGTTCGTTGCAAAATTCTTTGCTTCATCGAGCGGTTTTATGTTCGGTCGATGTTGAGCGGTGGTGATGATACTTGGTGAGACTCCGGTCATATCGGGGAGACCAAGCAAACACATCTCGAATTCCGTAGGAGTTGGATGATCGATTCTTTATTTGGTGCCTTGGTGAGACCAATTTTGGCGACCTTTAAGGGCTCGTCTTAATGCAATGCGACCTCTTCCTTTGGTTGTCGAGGAGTAGCGATGTCTTCTTGACTCAACTCCTCGGGTTTCTTTAATTGCTACTAAATGCATGGATCTTTGGACCGAGGTCCACGCACCTCGTAGAAACACCGCATACATTCGTTGGCTTGCTTTTGATCACCTCGGATCACGGTGTTCCCCTTGTGGTGGGTATCTTCATTGTCGGTGGTACGTTGAACATACCGTCCTTACTGACGTTCACCAATCTCGCCTAGTATGATGTTATATGGCGGTGGGCCTTCTTCTGAAGAATTGCACCACCTTGGTGGAGCTCGTTGGTGACTTCCCACCGTGACGGGTAGCTCAATTATCCCTTCCGGGTCGTCTCTTCTTGGGCGAAGCTTGGTGGCATGGCGCTGGCGCTTGTGCGGCGCTTCTATCCCTAGCTTGTCAAAACATTCCTTGAAAAGGATGCTTACCGCCGCCGCTATCAATGTACAGCGCTTCACCAACTTATTCGCAACCATTGCACGGATCACCGGTAGCGTCTGGTGGGGTACTATTGCGGGTACGGGGTCTTCCTCGGAGAAGGTGATCGCCTCGTCCTTTCTGAACCTCTTGTTGTTAGGCTCGCCGGTTTTAGGACTTGGGGCTTCGGCCTTCAGGGAGGACTTCGTGACTCCACGGGGGAGCCCCGTAATAGTGGAAATCACCCCGTCATATTGGGGCTCGTCGTCTCCTTCCTCATTGGTGTCACGCTTCGCTTTTTGCGGGGGGCGCAATTTCCCCTCTTCCTTTGATTTCTCTTCTCTTCTCTATAGTCGGCTTGGCGACCACATCATTAGTACTTCTTGAGGGGTCCGTCACGAACCAACATCTCTATCTCCCATGAGTTCTTTGCACTCTTCGATGTCGTGCCCATAGTCTCCATGGAATGAGCAATACTTATCCACAGTTGGTAGCCTCTTTCCTCCCGTCATCGGTCGAGGCTTCTCGAGCAGGTTCATATGGTGCGTGATTTACGCCCTCGGCCGTCAGCGGGGTGTATTGAGGTCGCTCAGGGTGTCACGCATCGAGCACGGACTTTATAGGCGATGTAATCTTTCAGCGCTTGACCTTGGTTCGATCTCTCGTCCTTCATCTCTTCTTCCTTTTCCGGGGCTCTGCTGCCTGCCTTGTCGCTTCTTCTTATCGACCTCGTCGCTTTGGCGAACCGGTCGACTATCGCCCACGACTCCGTCGCGATCGGGGTTCGTGCCAGCGATCTCTCGGTATAAGGCCCGACAAGATGCCGTTTTGGAAGGCGAGATGATTAACAGTCGTTCACGTCTTGACCTTCAAACACTCCTTGTTAAACCTCGTCATGAATTCATTTGATGGACTCGTTACGGCTTTGCCTCACGGTGAGGAGGTGTCTTGACGAGTTTTGACTCATACGGAAGAACCTTGATGGAAGGCCACCATCGAGTCGCGATAGGAGCCGATGCTTCCCACAGACGGCCCGGTGATCGATCTTAATTTCGTTAGGGAAATAAATGCGAGAAGAACCTGAGGATTTCGTGGTTCGATCTTTGAATTAGATCTACGTCCACGGAGCAAGAGAGAGAGTTTGTGTATTGAATGTCTAACCTCCATTACAAAGAGTATGGATCTCTATTTATACACAATTATTTTGACCTAGATCTTAAATCCGAGGTCTTCTCTAACTAGGATTCGAGATCTTGGATAGGATCTTAATCCTATCCCTTCTCGAATTAGGATTCTTTTAGATATGGTCAAGCTTTCTGCGTTCCTATTGGATTTAGGGATCTTCTTGGGCGAACTTGTCCAAGCCGAGCTTTATGTCGACTTTCTTGTGTTTGGGCGCGATCTTTGGGCTTTGCGGTTGGGCATATCTATCAAGCTACTTATTTTAAAAGATCTTATAATTTGTTGAGCTTATTTTCTGATTATAAGTTGTTTAGGAGTTTATTTTATCAAATACTTTACATAAATTTATAAATTCTAGGCAGATTTTGAAGAGCTTATAAACTTAGCGAACACCTCTTAATATATCCAACCGTGCGGAGGCGGAGTCAAATATATTGTTGAGGGCTTAGGTGCGTTCAAGGACAGATTCAGATTTTTAACTATTTTTTTTACTTGTTACACTTAAAATAATTAGGGAGATGGACATTGCCCACCTCATTTCTTAAAAGAACGTCGTTTCACTTATTCTTTCTCCCCACACCGCTTTCCTCATCAAATAAAAATATCTTAAATACAAAAAAATTGTGTACAAAATATAAAATTGATTATACAATAAAAAATATCGTCTTAAACATTTATTAGTATGCATCTTGAGTTTTGATTTCAACCATTTCTTAACTAAATGATGCTAAAATCTAGATTTTGATATATATCAACAGTTTACAAGATTTTTTCTTTTCAATTTTAGCTCTTTTGCAGAATTTATTACGTAGCTTGAGTGCATATATTTAAAATTAATTATTAACATTTAATAAAATATATAAATAATGTAGTATAAACTAACTATTACAATATATTAATGTATTCTTAGTATTACAAAATAAAAGAAGTGAAAAACTTCTTAAAGTAATAATAGGACTAGAATTAATTGTCAAATTAAAATATCTTTAAAAAATAAAATATGGAAATTTAAGAATTAAATTTCAAGTAGCCAGGCCAAACAAATTATTCGCTCAAACATTCTATCTTAGAAAAATAAACCAAGTTTGATTGCCTTTTGATTCTCGAGATATGTGTGTCGGTAGTTGCAGCCCTAGCCCTATTGTCACGTCTCTATAACTCATCATTACTTAATTCAGATAAAACCACTTTCTTCTCTTATTTTCTTTTAGATTTTGCGGCACTACTATTCTTCTTCGTCTGTCTGTTTTTGTTTTTGTTTTTTTTCCTTTTCCAACTTATTCTTCACCTGTTTCATTTATTACTAAACTCAATATAAATACACGTACATATTTTGAATATATAGATTTATAATATTTGTGTGAATATGCACCGGTTGGAATACACTAGATATAAATTTAAGGTATAAGTATAATTTGTGTGTCCAATTCTGATGAGATTTTAAAAAATATCTTCAATTTTAATTAATATATACTAATAGAAAAAGAGTTTAGTGACAAAATGTAGATTGTCTATTATATTCCAATTATATATCTAATCTAAGGGAAAAGTGTAACGTGTTATATTATATATAAGAAATAACAATAATTTATTAGAATGATATGATAATAATATGGTTGTAACAATTAATGCTTTCGTGTGGATTGAGGGAAATGATGGTAAACCTTCAACAAAGAACCAACCTGAGTAAGATCAAAGGCGTAAGAATTGGTTAGATATAAAGGCTGAAAATTTGATCTTTGAACCATTTTATAAGTCAAGAAATGCTCTCTTATGGAGATCTTGAAACATCTTTGGATGAAAATCAAAGCTAGAAGATTGTTGTTGCGAAAAATACACACCACAATCACGATAACAAATAAAAAGCAGGGTGAATTGTTTACAGGTTAGATCTTACGACTACGATAAGGGCGATCTTAGCCTGGAGATTCACTATGATTTTCGGATCTGATTACGAGGAAAAACAATTATTAAATAGATAATAATCAAACCATAACTAAGTTCATTAAGGTCCCTTTGGACCAAGAAACATGAGTCAAAAATTTGGCTCCATACTCCAACAGTGCTGCAATTAACTTGGAAGGTAATTTTCTAAGAAATAAAGGCCAAACCTTAAGACTTAAGAGTGCATTCCTCAGTCGGTGAAGTCTTAGCGTCGAAGGTGTCTAACAGGTTCAGCAATTCTTGAAGTCATATACTCAAATTAGTAATCCCATGATAAATATATATTACCAATTTAATTATAATACGATTTCGTGGCTGACTAGGATAAAACTAGACAGCCGTACGCTTCTAAGAACCACCACCTTTTCAAATTTTGTGTGTGTGTGTTGACCTAGTGGTAGAGTGGTTAATCCGAGATCATCTCGGGTTCGAGTCCACGTGTTAAAATATATGTATTAATTGACCAAAAAAAAAAGAACCACCACCTTTAGCAACTTTGTCAAGAAGCTCAACCCATCTCACAATTCCACCAAATGAAAAAAGTGTTAATCGTAAATGTAAATATATATATATAGAGAGAGAGAGAGAGTTACGTTCAAATCAGAACCATTTTTATCTTAAAAACTAAGAACCAAATGAATTCGTTATGAAAGTTGATGAATCCGTTGAAAAAGTTACTGAATTCAAAAACTTAAAAATTTTAACACGGGTTCGAATCCCATGGGGAGCGAAAATTCAACTTTTTTGAATTCAGTAACTTTTCCAACGGATTCATCCACTTTCATAGTGAACTCATCATTTTTTGGTTCTCACGTTCTCACGATAAAACGGTTCTCACGTTAACCCTCTCATATATATATATATATAGAGAGAGAGAGAGAGAGTTTGGTTCAAATAAGAACCATTCTTATCCTAAAAACTAAGAACCAAATGAATTCGTTATGAAAGTTGATGAATCCGTTGAGAAAGTTAATAAATTCAAAAATTCAAAATTTTTCACCCGGGTTCGAATCCCATAAGGGGCGAAAATTCTATTTTTTTGGATTCAGTAATTTTCCCAGCAGATTCATCAACTTTCACTGTGAATTCATCAGTTTTTGGTTCTCACGTTCTCACAATAAAAATGATTCTCACGTTAACCCTCCCCTATATATATATATATATATATATAGAGAGAGAGAGAGAGAGAGTTTGGTTCAAATAAGAACCATTCTTATCCTAAAACTAAGAACCAAATGAATTAGTTATGAAAGTTGATGAATCCGTTAAGAAAGTTAATGAATTCAAAAATTGAATTTTCCACCCGGTTCGAATCTCATGAGGAAGCGAAAAATCTATTTTTGAATTGATAATTTCCCCAACGGATTCATCAACTTTCACCGTTAATTCATCGGTTTTGATTCTCAAGTTCTCACAATAAAATGGTTCTCACATTAACCTCCCATATATATATATATATATATATATATATATATATATATATATATATATATATAAGATGAATCGGTAGGAATGGATAATTTGGTAGGAAATAAGAATGAATCTGGGTCTTTGATTTGCTATATCAATGGTTGAGATTTAATTTTCGAGTGTCTTCTGAGTTTTGTGTTTTGTGTGCTACAAGGATTATTGTGCAACACTATAACTCTTCTTGTCTTCTGTTGCAATGAAAGATGTGTTAAACTCATATATTTAGCATATGTGCTACTGAATGGATGAAATATGTGCTAAATTAACATGTGCAATATAGTAATTACGATTGTGCTACACAAATATGAAAGATGTGCTACTATTCTTATTTTACGTAAATTAAGGAGCTTTCTCACCATAACCAACCCCTATATATATATATATATATATATATATATATATATATAGGAGTGAATCAAATGAGAACTCCAACTTTTTGAGAACTAAGAACTAATCTGGTCCATTCATTTTATAATCTAATGGTCAAGATTAATTATAAATAGTTAATTATCCTCATAATTTAATGATAACCGTTTAGCCCTAAAATCAAGGGATTTGTATATTGATTTTCGTAATTATTCTCGTATGCATAATTACTACGATTATATGCATAACACCATGAATTACATAAATATAACAATGAATTGGAATGAATAGCATGCACAAGAACTATGATTATATGAATAACAACATGAATTATATGAACAACGAAAAATAGAATGTGAAATATCCAAATAACGAAAATTTAGGGATTTGACTATTTTTATCATTAAATAATTATGTGTCGTCCGATCTTACTTAATCTAACGGTAGTTATTGGTTCTTAGTTCTTATCTAAGAGGTGGTTCTACTATAACCACCTTATATAAGGGTTGGATCAAATGAGAACCCTATATTTTTAAGAACTAAGAACTTATCATGTCGTCAATTTTGCTTCATCTAGCGGTCAAGATTATATAGTTATTTTAGGTATCTATTTTTGATTTTATTAATGAGGATATTCTTGTAATTCTCATATTTGTTGCAACCGATTTTAATGAGTGAATTAAGGGATTCTTTTATATATTCATGAAATTTTTTATTTGCATAATCTTATCATCTTCTCTCATGATTAACAATTAACCAAAATACTACATTGCTTCAACTATCACTCTCACGTACCAAACATTTTAGTGAATTTTAATGGCATCATAAGATTTGTTCTTGTGTTTTATTGTTTTATTATATTTATTTTTATATTTATATATTAATATAAGTTATTCTATATAGTTTATATTTTGTCTCCTCAATCTTATGTTTGTTTTGTATTTGTTTGCGTTTTATTTCATTGTTAATTTTATTTGTTGTTTCTTTTATTGCTTCTCAATCATAACCTTTTTGTAATGACCGTTCATTTATTTAGTTTTGTGATCAACTAAATTATTCAAAATATTACCAATCGGATTCATGGGTTTGCTGCATAAAAACAGGACAAACGTGCATAATATAGATACTGATATGCACAATATAAGTTATTTTATGTTGTTTATACTTTATCTTTTAAAACTTATGTTTGTTTCATATTTGTTTGCGTATCATTCATTGTTATTTTTTTTTTATTATTTCTTTTTTTTGTTTCTCAATCTTAACCTTTTTGTAATGTTTATTTATTTATTTGGTTTTGTGATCAACCAAATTATTCAAAATATTATCAGTTTGGTTCATAAGTTTGCTGCATAAAAATAAGACAAATGTGCACAATCTAGGTACTGGTATGCACAATGATGTTATGGTTGCACATGATGTTCACGCATAAAGTCTAATCCATACACACGTGATGTATAACAAATTTAATCTTCATGCACAAATTTAAATTTAATGTTTTAATAAAAAATATGTACAAATTAAAATATGCATCATGGTATGCACAAACTACTATATTGTATGAATAAAAGAGGTATATTCATGCACAATGAAATATTTTGATGATCAAATACAGATTTGGACAATTAATCTATTTGTGTTCAATATTTATAGAGATCCTAGAAGATTCAAAAGAAAAAAGAATGGGGAAGTGATAGAGAATTTCAAACAAATTGATGGAAAGTGAGAGAGAATGTCAAACAAATTGATTGCGGTAATTATGGGTGATGGTGGTTTTTGATGGGTGGTTAAATATTATAAGTACTTAATTACCCTTGATGGATTAATATGGTCCAAAATGTGTCAAATATGGTTAATCTCATAATCACACAAAAGAATTAATCTCTACCATTAGATTTAACATTATCTAGGATGCATATTAATTCTTATTTCTCATCTTAGGGGTGGATCCTTCTATAACCAACTCCTATATATATATATATATATATAAAAACGAAGTCAACTATATTTATAAATATTTTCAATAAGTAAATTCCAACATTTATAAATATTCGAACATTTATAAGTAAATTCCAATATTTATAAATATACTTATTGAAACATTTATATATTTCCCTTTTTTTCTAAAACAAATAAAGTACAAAATATAAATTCCAACACACAGAACCGCTTTTATTAGCTTAAAGGAAAATTTCACATAAAAATAGAAAATAAAAACTCACACTCACACCAGACACTATGAAGCTTGCTTATTTAAGTACCCAAGTCGCATATCATCAACTTCTCTGCTGTCTCCTAACCTCTTTCCTCTTCTCTACTCTTCTTCTTCTTCTTTCATGTCTTTGTCTACGAGCTCTCTGGTAGAAAATCTTGTCAACAACCTCCTCTATTTTCTCAAAGTATCTCTCTCTGAAGCTTCTCCAGCATAAAAGTGTCCATGCAATGCTTCCTAATCCCACAACATAACCAAGCGCAGCAAACACATATTCCCACTCTATCTCCTCATCTTTTGATTTCGATGGCGTTATACCAGTTCCTGCAGGAGGGCTGCTGCAACTTTTGTTGAGTGGGAAGCCGCATAACTCTTTGTTCCCTCCAAAGGAATCTGTGGAAAATGTTTGGAACTGACGGCCATTTGGGACCATTCCGACCAGCTCATTGAGGGACAGATTTAAGAATGAAAGGAATGTGAGCCGCGCGAGCTCCTCTGGTATTCTTCCTCTGAGCTGGTTAGCAGAGAGGTCGAGGGATTCGAGCTCCGTCAAGGCACCCAATGATCTCGGGATTGTGTCAGTGAGAGCATTGTGAGATAAGTTGAGAAGATAGAGTGAGCTTAGATTACCGATTGCATCTGGTATGGCTCCATGGAAATTATTGGAAGAGAAATCGATACATGTGAAGTCAGGCCAAATCTTGACAATCTTAATCTCAAGCCCTTTCACTGTTAGTGTCACCTCATCCTGGTAGTAGCGGCTTGGACTTTTTAGATAATTATATCCTGAATGGTTAGGCCTCAAATGTGGATCACTTTCAAGTATCATTCCCCTCCAGGTTGAGAAGTTTAATGAATGGAGGCTGCCACTGAAATTATTGAAAGATATATCCACAATTTGAAGATTTGGCCAGCTCTTGTCGCACCTCACCTCTCCATGGAATCTGTTGAAACGCAACACAAGAACATGCAAACTTGAAGGCAGCATGCACGGGAAACTATCATCAAAGTTGTTGTATCCAACATCCAAGACTTTCAGGTGTTTGGGTATGCAAAGGACTTTGGAATCTTCCCGCTTAAGATGTTGTTGCTGAGGTCCAAGGTAGAAAGAAGACGAGGAAGTTGACCTGGGATGCTGCCATTAATGTTGTTCCCCCTGATCTTGAGCACCTCAAGCATCTCCATGTTTCCCAGTAGACATAGAGGTATATTACCTCTCAAGTTATTGAAAGACAAGTCGAGGACTTGAAGGTTTGTGGCATTGCAAAGGGAGGTTGGGATTTCTCCACTTAGGCTGTTATTAGCAAGAGATAAGGAATGCATATAGGAACTGATATTTGTAGTTGGAATGATTGTGTCAAAGTTGTTATCAGAGTAATCTACACTCAAAGCCTGTTGTGGAATAGGGGGCAATTCGCCCTTGAGCTGATTCGAGTGTAAGTCTACTACAAGAAGATTAGTAGGAACATGATAAGGCTTTTCCAGTTCCACCAACAGATTATGAGAGAGGTTCAAGTTGGTAAGTTCAATTTTTCCCCAAATCCAACTAGGAATAGCCCCTGCAATCCGGTTGTCCGAGAGGTCCAAAGATTGCAAAGGGGATTTTTTTATAAAATCAGGAAAAACATGCAAATTGCAGGAAGACAGAAATAACATGTCCAGCTTCGGGTATCGATACGAACTTGAATTAACGTTGTTTACTTCAACTGACAAGTTGTTTTGAGAAAGGTCAAGCAGAATAAGATTGGGAAGACTTCGAATATTTTCTAGTTGAAAAGTGCCATTGAACAAGTTGTTTGAAAGTGAGAGATGTGTAAGGCTATGAAGTTGGAAGAAAGAGTGGGGAATGTTGCCACTCAATGCATTATCGTCTAACATTAACATCTCCAGATATCTGAAACCGAAAAGACTTGAAGAGTTGTTAATTTCACCTGAAATGGACTCATTTAGAAGCATCAAACTGATAACATGGCCAAAATCATCACATTGCACACCATTCCAGTTGCAACAATCATCACAGTCGACACCATCCCAGCCGCAACAATCATCACAGTCCACACCATCCCAGCCGCAACAACCATCGCTCTGATTCCAATGAACCAATTTTTTTGAATAAGAAGAATCGAATTTGAACTCGCTCTTCAGCTCAAGTAAGAGAGATTTTTGATCCTTGAGGCATTGGCCTTGCACGGAGACGACAGCTATTGCCAAAAAGATGGAGAAAAAGAAAAAGTGGGGAAGTGAAGAAATTGGCATTGCAAAGAGTGAATGATGGATCATACAAAAATCCCAGCAGCTGTTTGAGGCTTTAAATTTGCGGTGAGACTGCAAGGGCTTCATGTTTTCACACACCTATTTCCTTGTAATTCTTTGAAAAGTGTGCGTGTTATTATGAAATTTGAGGTTTATATTAGTTGTTTAATTGACGTATAGCAAGGGTTTAGGCTTTTCCGCACTCGCACATAAATTGTTTTGCTGGATTTATGGAGTATTTCTCACTCCACTTTTATAGAATAATGAATTTTTATTGACATATAGTCTCGCGTATTTCCATGAGCATGAGGTCTGCAGAACATACAAATACACCGATTTGGTTCTTTTGTCCTACAATTTTATGTGTCCTATCATACAGATATCTTGTCGATAAGCAGTTTTATTCATACAGGTTCGGAAGTCTTCATAGCCTATTAACATTGGTTCTAGTTTCGATTTCAGATGATTCGGATCCGACCCGTTGTTCGGTTCGACCGATCCGACCTCTTTTTTTTTTATGTACTATGAGCTTCTCTAATGTGTCTATTAACATTGAAAAATGAGATATTCTATTTCTAATTCATTACTATTTTTATTAAAATATGAAAAAATCATACTCCTCCGTCCCAATATTCATTTCCTTTTTTTTTTTGATATCATGGGAACCATGACCGCTACCTTAGGTGCGTATTTGGGTAAACCCTCGGTCCTGAATAGCGCATAAACCACAGGCAGATAAACCACACTTGGAAAACCAGGTGTGTGACTCAAACCCATAGGGCGTTTGGTGGGCTCTTTCTTTTATCGTAGATTAAGAAGAGTTTGTGTTTTATATGTATAGTAGTGTATGGTATGAAATTCGATCTGACTTTTTAGTGTAATTATTTTCTTTTAAAGCGGGTCAACAATAATGGGACGGTCAAAAGGAAAAGCGAACAACCAATAATGGGACGTAGGGAGTATAAATTAGTATTTGGGTAATTACCCGATCTGGGCATATAGTTTGATAGTCAGAATCCGATCCGAATTGAATATTTAATGGGTTGGTTCCAAAACATAATTGATAATTATTTATCTATTCCAAAACCGTCCATTAACAAGCTTAGGACGCAAAGCCAAATAGGTTTTTAGGGGCTAAGTTTAAAACAACTATAGTGCGCACGAGGACAAATTCAGAATTTTACTAGTTTTGTTTAGTAATTATATTTAAAGAGAAAATAGTTAGGGAGATGGCCAACGCATACCTAATTTAGTGCAATTTTATCTAAAATGTTTATTTCACTACTTGTATACTTGATTTTTTTTCTTCTAATATCCTTTCTTGAAAGAACGTCGTTCCACTCATTCTTTCTTTTCTCCCACCCGTTCCTCTTCAAATAAAAACATCTTAAATACAAAAAACTGTGTAGAAAATATAAAAATCGATTATAATACCATCTTAAATATTTATAAATATGCATTTTCAGTTTTGATGTAAACCCATTCTTCATTAAATGATGCTAAAATATAGAATTGATATCAAAATATTACGTAGCTTGGGTGTATAAATTAATTATTAACATTTAGTAAAACTATATAAATAATGTAATTTAAACTAACTATTACACTTTGTAAGAAAATGAAAAAGTAAGATACTTCTTAAAATAATAATGGGACTAGAATTAATTGTCATATTAAAATATCTTTAAAATTACATATGAAAATTTAAGAATTAAACTGACGGAAGGAACCATGAGAGAAAACACACACTCCAACTCTCTACTTTTCTCTACGAGTGCACTCCCACTTGATGTGAGATTATTTTTAGACAATATACCAATTTTAGCCTATAATTTTTTTTTTTATCAATTTTAGTTAGTAAATCAATAATACCTTAATCAGGCCTAATGAATTAATTTTGTGACAATTTTAGTCATGTAAGTGATTTTTCAGTGTTGCAAAATACAATTGACACCAAAAATAACATGTAGCCGTAAGTTATTTCCATAGCGTTTTTGACATGTTTTTATATATAGTCATTTCTGTTGTCGATTGTGCTTTTTCGATGACAAAAAATCACTCACATACTAAAATTATCACAAAATCAATCCATTATCTTAATTAAGGTATTATTGATTTATTATCTAAAATTGCCACAAAGTCAGTTTATTAGGTTAAAATTATATATTTTCCCATTATTTTTAAAGAGCATCTTTTCTTTTAGACTCTTTTGATTCGCTGCAAATTCCACAAGTAGGCCAACGTGATGAAACAAACTATTCGTTCAAACTTTCTAACTTTTGAAAAGTAAACCAAGTTTGATTGCCTTTTGATTCTTGAGATATGTGTGTCGGTAGTTGCAGCCCTAGCCCTATTGTCACGTCTCTATACCTCATCATTACTTAATTCAGATAAAACCACTTTCTTCTCTTATTTTCTTTTAGATTTTCCGGCACTACTGTTCTCCTTTGTCCATCTGTTTGTTTTGTTGTTTTCTTTTCCAGCTTATTTCTTCAACTATTTCATTTAGACTAAATTCAATATAAATATACTAACTTCGTCCCCTAATTTTCTTCCTAGTTTTTATTTTTATAATGTCCCCTAATTTTTTTCCTATCCATTTATGATAATTATCTTCCCAATTTATTACATTTAATAATATCATCTATTTATATCTTTTATCACCCATGATCCATCACTATTTCTTTTTTTACCCTCAATAATTCATTTATTTACATCTTTTACCATTTATATCCACCACCAACTAATTTAATATTACACTATTATATGACCCTTACTCTACTCATAATACGTTCAATAATTTTTATTAAAACTTATCTGAAGATTCTTAGAAATAAATTTGGAGGACGAAGGGAGTATGTACATATTCATTTTAACATATAGATTTATAATATTTGTGTGAATATCACTGGCAGAGCCAGAGTGGGTAGCAGGGCACTGACCCCTGGTTTTTATAAAATTATTAAGTATATATATGTATTTTAATTATTACAAAAAATAATTTTCTTTGTTGTGATGTAGTTTTGTTTTTCATGTGATAGAGAGATTAAACTGATTTTTATTTTATCAATATTGGTGTTTAAGTTTCCTTGATAAAATATCATGTATGTCTATAAAAGTATATTTACATTTAGTTTTCTATTATGTTTCGAATATGAATAATACGATTTTTACTTGTATACAAGTGTTGTAATTTTTATTCTCTAATGAAAAACTTGATATCTTACCATTTGAACTTTGTGTGTTATTATGTAATTCTATCATTTGATTCTTTTTATAATAGTGTGTCATGAATTATAAAGATATTTAAGTTTTATATTATCTACACGACGAGGAACTCAATTTCAAAGTCAACAAAACTTTATTTGTAGTTCCTTCTTCCCAATGTAGAATATTGAAAATTAGGATTCATTTTGAATTTTGTTGTTATTATTATTTAGGTATATAAAATATTTTATATGAAAGCATATCCTATTGTGGATGTTTCATTTTTATCAGTTAAGAAGCTTCCCATCAAACCTTAAAGAATAAAAGAGAAATATTATGAGGTGGTCATGTTTAACATTATGATACAATTTAAATGGTGTTATAGTTGTATTAAAATTATTATGTATTTTTAAGTTTAATTTAAAATTCTTTGTATAGATTTAAATCATAATTAGTTGGACCTCATTTGTACAAAATTCTACCTCGTAGTCGGTGAATATGCACCGGTTGGAATACACTAGATATAAATATTGAAAGACTATTGCAATTGGTGGAAGGTTTATACAAAGTGTTAATGAAGAATTGCCCCAAATGTTAACTTACTACTTAATTTAACCCATATACTAACATACTATTCTTTTACCCATTTCTAATTAAAATTATAAAAATATCCTTCATTCGGATAAAAAAGCAGACGAAGGAGGGAGGTTGGCGCGGATTGGGCTGTAGGAAAGCAGAAGGGAAGGAGGAGGTTGGCCGGGGGAAAAGGGAGAGGAGGGTTGGCTGCATGACAAATGGGAGGAAGGATGGTTGTCGATCGGGAAAAGGAGATGGAGGAGGTTGGCCGCCGACGGAGGAAAGAGAGATGGTTGGCCGTCGGAAAGAGTAAGGAATGGAGAGTTGGTCGTAGGAAAAGGGAGAGGTGGGAGGTTGGACACCGGAAAGAAGGAGAGGGAGGTTTGGCATTGGGAGGGTTGGTGTTGGAAGGGTTGACATTGTGCATGTGAATCAGTGTTTTTTATATTTTAAAGGATAAAATTGACAATTGATTAAAAAGATAGCAACTTAACATATGGGATAAAAAGTATAGAAATGTACATTTTTCAAAAGTATGTATCCTTTATATTCATTTTAAAATTTTACTATATTTCATATCCATTTCACTATTTAATATATTTTAAGTCAAAAGATGAAAAATCTCTCGATCGATCGATATAGTGTAATGATCGATAGGAGACTTCAAAATATTAAATTATTGAAAACTTGAGATTCGGTGGAAAACCTTATTTCCGATCGTGAAAACTTTGTTTCGGCCGTGAAAACCTTGTCTTGATCGTAAAATTGTTATCTCCGATCGACTAGAGACAATTATTTCGCGATTGAAGACAACAATTTTACAACCGGAAACAAAGTTTTTCAATGGAATCTCAAGTCTTTTATAATTCTAATATTTTTGAAGTCTCTGATCGACCATTACACTGTCTCCAGTTTACGGAAGGCTTCATATTCCATTTCAAACTTCAAAATGCACTTTTTTAAATAAAAAACACAATGATTTCGAAAATTACATCACATTCCGTTCAAAAATACATTAAATTAATAAAATGGGTATGGATAGTAGCAAATTTTAAAATTGGTTATAGGTTGTATATGCTTTGACAAAAATGAGTATTTAAGTTTGCTCCCCTTTAAGAAACATCAATGGAATCTGTTGGAGTGCAACACTAGAACGGACAATCGATGGCAGCATGCATGGGTAACTACCTTCGATCCAATACTCACGAACACTAATGATTTGCAATTTTTTAGGGACTCTAGAAAATTGTTCTAAGAAAGATTTAGAGTTGTAAGATTGTGAAGCCTTTGATATTTCCAAGTTGAAAAGTGTCATTAAACTAGTTATCAGATAAGAAAGAGAACCTCAAGGCTTTCAAGCTTGAAGAAAGAGTCGGAGATGGGGCCTTTGAGTGGGTTACTGCTTAAATCAAACTCAATCAAGTTAAATAGATTTAGAGTGGGAATGGTCCCATCAAGTGAATTGTGTGCTAATTAAGTTCAACTTCGGAAGATACTCAAGACTTACAAGACTTGATACAAACTCAATTCCACCAGAAATGGCTTCGTAGTCGAATGCAGACTCATAACATGCTCTACAGTGTCTAGAGGTGGCAAAATGCCGGTCTGGCCCAAGCCCATCCGACTTTTCATAAAATCAAGTCGGGCTGATCTGAAAATTTATTGGGCCAAAAAAAATGAAATCCAACTGGACTCGAAATAGTGTTTATAATGTAAAAATTCATGGGCGGGCCGGGGCGGACCGAGCCCACCATACTTTTGATCACTTTTGGCGGACCCGACCTAACCCAAAATTCAATCTGATCTAAAATGTATAGGTCCGAACCCATCCAAAACCAAATGGCAGGGCCGAGCTGGGTCCGCCGGACTTGTTTTCCCAGCCCTAGTCTAGGGGTGGAGGGGGCCGTGGGAGCACTGGACCACCTGTAATTTGTTAAAAAAAAAATAGGAGGTATATTAGTCTTCTAACGAATAATAATGTTAGAGAATTTAATTGTACTTGGGAATATATTTACACCAAAACTCCTTATAGTATATAATTGGGGTTTCAGACCAAATATGAGTTACTTAGATGTCTGAACCGTTGAACATACATGAACATGCCTCTTTTTTGTGTTAGTGGAATTAGCAATTGTTATCTTTAATGTGCATTGAGTAAACACAAAAAACTTGGGTGAGCTACTCTTCCTGGTGAGCTATACTTGTTTTTTGTTAAAATAATTATATATTAATTATGGTGAGTAAGGATAATTAGATTTTGTTAATTTATAATTAAATTTATTAATTTCTAATTATAATTTTAATTCATAATTAAAATTTATTAATTCATAATTATGGTTTATTAATTCATAATTAAGGTTTATTAATTCATATTTAGGGTTTATTAATTCAAAATTAGGGTTTATTATTCAAAATTAAGGTTTATTAATTCACAATTAAAGTTTTAATTATGGTGAGTAAGGATAATTCGATTTTGTTAATTTATAATTAAATTTATTAATTTTAATTATAATTTTAATTCATAATTAAATTTATTAATTCATAATTATGGTTTATTAATTCATAATTGAGGTTTATTAATTCATAATTAGGATTGATAGAAAACAAGATAAAAATGACAAAGGAAGGATTGACATTGTTAATGAAAACACTGTTCTTCATTCCATACTTAATGCGGCTACAAAGAACAAAGATACAATTTATAGCTAAATATCCTACCACAACTAGGAATCAGAGAATATTCCATACACAATCAGCTCACTACACATGGATCAAGCATATACTAACACGTGTTACAAACATGAGCTTCAATCTTCTTGATGGTGTGGTCTGCGTGACTTTTGGTTGGAAAGTCACGTCTCCATCTTTGAAAGCGACTTTGGTGGAAAGTCACGTCTCCATGACTTGGTTTAACATGCCCCTCAATTCGGTGGCGAAAGGAACAACACAAAGCGATTCACGAGGCGGTGAAGAATTGGTAGCTGTGTGGTTTGGTAAGGATGTCGGCAACTTGATCTATAGAAGGAACATGGCGAACACGCAAAGTATGAGCGACAACCTTTTCTCGAACAAAGTGTATATCAAGTTCAACATGCTTTGTTCGAGCATGCAAAATAGGATTAGAAGCTAGAGATATAGTGCTAGAATTATCTACCCAAACAACAAGAACATTAGACAGAGGGATAGAAAGCTCATGGAGCAGATTGGTGAGCCAAGTAATTTCAGTGGAGGTGTGAGCTAAACTACGATACTCTACCTCAGTACTAGAACGGGAAAAAACATTAGAAAACCAAGAAACTAAATTACCACCAAAGAAAACACACATGCCAGAAGTAGACCTACGGTCATCCACATCAGAAGCCCAGTCTGAGTCAGAAAAGCCAATGATATTAGGTGACTGAGCGAATGATATGAATTCCATGATCGATGTGCCAGAACATACCTCAAAATCGTTTAGCGCATGATGTGTGTCGAGAGGTTTGACATAAAGTGACTAACTTTATTAACGAGAAAATGAGAGGTCGGCGTGTAATGGTGAGATACGAAGACCACCAACAATACTTACAGTAGTCACAAGTTTGGCATAGGAGAACCATCAAATTTGGATAGATGAATGTTAGAAACCATAGGCGTTGGACAGAGGCTTAGCGGTGGACATATGAACTTTAGCAAAAGATCGAAGCATCTTGTTGTTGATGAAGATCACGGACAGTCGAGTCGTGGATGAAATCTCGATGCCAGGAAGTGATTATGAAGCCCAAATTCTTGAGAGAAAAAAGCGGTGAGTTTATCAATGATGGAGTTAACACCGATGGGAGTGCACATCACTAAAATATCATCAACATAAACAAGAAGATAGACCAAAGCATGGAACCTTTGGCGAAGAGAGATGATCGACTTTAGGCGTAGAAAACCCGTATTAAGTAAAACAGATCTAAAGGTCATTGATAGGATATGGCCCAACCTTTTGGGCCCACTAGTAAACCCAAACAAGTGGGCGACCTAATCTTTGCCTACTCGATTCATGAAACACTGACCCAAACCCTAATTAAAGGCGGTCGAGGCGAAGATTAGGGGTAGCGGTGGAAATCATGGGCAGTTATGGTGAAGATCATGGTCGATTCTGAAGGATCGTGAGCCCGCCAATCAAGGGATTCGTTACAAGGTCTACGTTTATGTATAAATAGGAGTTAGATTGAAGGAAAAAGGGTTGGCAAAATCTTGAACACTAAAGCTCTTTGAGATACTCATTGTAATAAGATTATAGTGAACATCTTGAGGATCGTCACCTCCATGGGCGTGAGATCGATTCTTGATCGAACCACGTAAAAACTCACATGTTCTTTCTTGCTTTTCTAAATCTTGCATACTAACATCTGATTTATCATTGGCGCCGTCTGTGGGAACGAGCTTGAACAAAAACTGTGTTTTCTACAATTTAATAGCAGGACACGTGCAAGCGCTAATCTTGCCGGCGATGTCGGTAACAACCGTCGGAGAGGGCGATCGGTGGTCACACAGCCGGGAAAGGGATTGCGGGCGCCACCGGTGATCACACACGAGGGCTACATGGAGAATGCTTCCATACACCTCGGGATCGCCGCCCAACGAGGAGGAAGATGCCGACACAGTGCGGTGAGCAGGAGGTTCACCGCTCCCACAGTCGACACAGCGTGGTTTAGCGTTGAAAATAAATTTATAACCTATTGCCCATCACGGTAGCCGGCGATAAGTATAAATTCGATCCACGAGTTGGTGTAGCAATCTCGATGTCACGATGTCACTTAAAGGGATGAGGGTGGTGTAATTATCTTGATCACTATAGGTATGACTAAAGTAACACGAAACAATCTCAGCGGAATATCGAATAATAACGAATCTAGCTTGGGCAACAACTCGGTGAAGGCGATTAACACTCGGTCATAGGTGCAAAGATTTTCTCTACATGACATGCATCAACGGTTATAAGAGACATACGTCGTGACCGGTTGTCCGCGTCACGCCCACGACGCACCCTCCAAATCTATCCTTTTACGTGTAAAGAAGGCGAGGACACCCTATGCAAACTATCTAACCCGTAATGCCCACGCGAGGACACCTCGGTACATGCAGACCCACAGGCGGCGTTATGACCTAGACAGACCGGTATTGGCAAAGGCGGTACTATGACTACTCCAACTCGCCCACGATCGTACTATTTGGGGTGCGGGACACCGACACCTTAATCAATTATTACTTGCAACCCTCCTTACCCACTATGTTATTGCAACTAACACACGAGTTTGGTTAAGTTATATAATGCCGGGACCTAGTGCTTGAGGAACACACGCATGCGGATCGTAATGCCTACTTAGACCTCTCGAGTTATATTAATCATGCTTCGCCTTGTCACGCCCAAACCGAATAAAGACTTAGCTAGACATAAAATAAATAAACATGCAGCGATTAATTGAAACCATAATCAAGCGGAACCAACTTACTATTAATTGAGCGAAATAGAACGGCGAGCCCAAAGTGCATGGGCAAAACATCTGACAAAGTAAATAAAGTGTTTGCCAGAAGGAACTTAATGTATGTGGTGTTCTTTGGATGAATTTGATAATGAGTGAGAGTTGGAGCGGGAAGAATGGAAGAAAGCACAAGTCGCGCCTTCATCCATATATATAGGCCTAGAGGCGGCGATGGTAATAGCCCATGGAATTTGGACAATCTGGTAGGTTTTCCTTGTTGATCGGCGCTCTTTCCTTGCCCGATGGATCCGGGATGATCTCCTCCGGTTCGGGGATTTGGGCTGAGCGCATCTTTTCGGTTAGCGAGATCCACCCGATCTCGCGTATCTTCCCATCACCTCTCTCGTCTTCTCTCTTGCCTCATGCTTCTTGGTTTACGCTCGTCTTCTTCTTCCGCTTGCCCATTAGCCTACCCTTACGGAGATTGAACTTGTGCGGTGCAGCAAGGAGGTCACGCGGTGAAACCGGAACAGCTCTTGGGTTTGAAGCCCAGGGCTGTGAGCTAAGCTCCTGTGCCCTCGAGGTGCATCGTATCTCTATTCACCCGCCAAGCAAGTTCCACTCATTCTGCCCATTTACGCCTGCCTTGTTCCTGCGGACCAATGTGTCCTCCCAGACACAAAACCAACAAGAAAGACACAAAGACTCGATCTAGACCTAGACAAAACACGAGAAAAGAGCACAAAACTTGGGCTCGTCAAACCTGAACTAATCAACAAGGCGTTCATCATCTCATTAAGTGTTCGATTTTCGTTCGACAGCGCCATTAGGCGAGGTAAATAAGGAGTAATCGTTTGATGTATTATACCACTTTCATTGCATAATGCCTCAAGCAGACTACATATTCTCCTCTATCACTTGAACAATCTTAATTGACGACTTAGTTGATTCTCGGCCGTTTTTAAGTTTTAAAAGCTTCATAGCCTCGTCTTTACTTCTTAGAAGGTAAAGATAACAATATCTCGTACAATCATCAATAAGCGTGATGAAGTACTTTTACCACCTCTAGTTTGTACAAACTTTAAATCACACACATCGGTGTGAATAAGTTCTAGAGGCTTAGTGCTCAGTTCTCTGAAGATGAAGCGGTAACTTAGCCATTTTGGCTTCACAAAACCTCACATTTCGTTTGTGTATTAACTTCATTTAACTTTAGTAAATCTAAATTTACTAATCTTTTATTGCATTTAGATTAACATGTCCTAATCTACAATGCCATAAATCGAACACTCGGTCAGTAAGAGGAAGTAGATGCATTTTATTCATAGCAATCTTGGGTACACGGTACCATTACATTCAATTTGAAAAGACCCGTGAGATAACCCCTGCAAGGAACTTCCCAAACTTAGTCAAGACAAACTTGTCCGACTCAAAACTAGTCTAAAACCCTTATTAACTAGAATGAGCCCGACACTAAGTTCTTGCGATATGCGGGACATGCGACATCCTTCAAGGTGATCTCAATGCGGACGACATCTTGAGCACCACATCACCAACTCCGGCAACCTCGGATGAAGCTTGGTTCCCCGTGTTGAGCTTCCTCCCTCAACGAGGCTTGTAGGTGGAGAAAGCGCATCTTTCGGGCGCATGCGTGCGCGGTTGCGCCGATGTCGATGAACCGTCCACCTTGATTCTCGGCGTGGTTGACTTCTTCGATCACCACGGCCCAAGTCATCCTTGTCCCATTTGTCAAGTCCTTCTTGACAACGTTGGTAACTTGCTTAGCCTTGCCCGGTGTGGCGGTCCTTGCTCGTGTGGCCATGCTTGCCACAATTGTAACATTCCCGTCGAACTTACGGAAACCACCTTCCTTTGCCTTTATATTTGACATTGGGACGAACACGTTTGTTGGAGGGACCGCCTCTCCAACAGGTTGGCTCTAGCATCGATCAAGCCTTTCCTTTTAGTTCTAGCTTCACGTCGGACTCGATCGCGATCGGCGATCAATCTTCAAGTGTCATATCCTTTCGCTTGTGCTTAAGGTAGACCTTGAAGTCTCTCCACCCCTGGTAGCTTCTCAATCAACATGCGACGACAAAGCCGTGCGAAATAGTGTGCCCTTCGGCTAGAACCTCGTGCACAATAAGTTGAAACTCTTGCACTTGGTCCATGATCGATCGGGAATCGACCATCTTGTAGTCCAAATATTTGGCTACAATGAACTTCTTACTGCATCATCACTACGGTGCTTAACTTTCTAGCGCGTCCCATACATTCGGATGTCGTTACAGCGACATATACACTATACAAACTATCTTCTAAACTACAGTATAAAGTTTTACAAAGATAGTCGCCAAAGTCGCCAGATTATCATATCTTTTCGGACGTGAAAGTCCGTCACTTGACCCGATGCAGCGGGCTCATCTTCCACCGAAGTTGGCGAAGCCCAGCGTCGTGGTGAACAACATCTTTCTTTGCCATCTCTTGAAGTCGGATTCTCCAAACTTTGGCGGCTTCTCGTGGCGACATCGTCGCCATGGTATGAGCAGTAGCGAGATCGATCCCAATCGGATCCACCAACACCACTTGAAGTGTCTTTGGAACATGGAACTCGAATGAGAACCACCGGTGTTAGATCCCATGGATCCAGCGATCGACCCAGCGAAAAGTGCGGTCGTCGAACGAAAGGAACCACTAAAGTGGAACGAAACATTGAACCACTTAGAGTGGAACCAGCGATCGACCCAATGGGTCCAATGGTTGACCCCGAAGGCATCAAACCAAACATGGCCGTAGCCATAGTGCGAGTGGCGATGGCGGCGGCGGCAGCGGCGGCGGAGGCGGAGGCGGTGGCAGGTACGGTCGATATCTCCAAGCAAAGGTATTAGGTTCGAAAGTTTTAAGTCAATTTTAATGTGTGGACTCCTTGGCAAGTGATATCTCGTCTAGCGATTGTTGGAAATAGTGTACGAGCGATCTGAGAACTTGCGGCGCGTACAACTTAAAGCAATGTAGAAGATCAAAACTAACAATGAATTTGAAACTAGAAAGCAGAATAAAATACAGATAACCATATTCTAATGCCGAGTCGAGGAGGCCTCTTTCATAAGAGCGAGATCGCCCGGTGGTGCTCTCGGTTACGGCGTGTCGACTCCAAAGATAAAGCAGCGTCTAGGTGGGTGGCGACACCGTGGACCAGCGAGCTCCGTGACTGGAATGAGGTGAGGACAAAGCTTGGACACTAGCTATGTATCACGAGAGTGCTTTGGAATCTTTGGAATGCAGATTAGCGATGGGTGGCTTAATCTTTGAGGAGACATGTCCTATTTATAGGCGTCGTCACTCATGGGAAACATCTTGAGTCAACACCGCATTGATGTCGGGTGTTCGGAGTTATGTCCCCTATTGAGTCTTGTGATGGTTTACGGAGACAACGTGGGCACGTTTCCGCGAGCCATCGTGTCGGAGGCGTTCTGGGCGGATTCTGACGAATCGGGACAATCGTGCGTCGAGGTTCATTGGGCGTGTCGGGCGTCTCTTCAAGTGCACAAGCAGCCCAGCGGATTGGGCCACGAGTTGGGCCTCGGACCAACTCCATCTTTGGGCTCGATCAAGCGTTGATCCAAAAAGTAAGAGCGATGGGCGCGGAACCGGGCCCACGGCGAAGCCCACGAGCGGCCCAAAGACCACCCAAAGACCAAGATCCAAGATCCAAGATCCAAGATCCAAGATCCAAGATCCACGGACCACGGACCACGGAACGAGCGGGCCGGCCGGGCCGGGTGGTAGCGGGCGGCAGGCCTTGAGCGAGCGCGTGTGGCGGCGTATGTGTGTGGCGTGGGCTTTCCAACCCATCACTTGTGCACATAATTATACTAAGTGTTCAATGAACCACTTATATAGACAATTAATGAAGGTACATTAATTAATGTGGGATAAGGATTAATTAATCCATGCTTATCCCTTAAGCACAAACTCCATGTTTAAGTGACCAACTTTGATCCTTTATTTCTCACTCACGGAAATCGGTTTGAGAATGTGAATACACCATCATCTACTCAAAACGTAGATCGATCCTATGCCATTAATTTCACAAAATTAAATGTTCGTCCTCAAAATCTTGGTCAAAGTAGCTTCCCGGCAACTTGACCCATATATAATATTATATATATACGCTTGATTTCCAACGAAGGTTCTCGATCTCTTTGATGTCGAGTTTGATCATTGAAGGCGAAATGGAGTCGCTTTGTCGTTGGACAAGGATGTTCGGCCGAGGATGTCGAGTCCGACACGGATAGCGACACTGCATAGGTAACACCGAGGTCCGATCAGAATAGAGATCCTTCGAATGATCAGAGGTCCAGACTTAAGGCGTCGATTGTTTTCCCAATGTCGAACCAAGCGAAGCGACCTGCCTTTCACGAAGGGTGCGGGGCCCGACTGGTGGCGATCTGCTCGATCTTGGCTGGACTAGATCTTTAGTAATATCCTAACTCGGTTGGGCGATTCGCCATTCGAGCGAGATGGATATCTTCGACTGGCGGTTCGCGAGGCGAAACGAGATCGTGTGTGCGGATGGGTAGAAGGCCGAGGTTGGCGGAGGCGACCTGGGTGGCACGGGAGACCAGGCGGTCTGTTGGCGCGAGGCGGAGGTGGCGTAGGAGGCGGGGCGATGCAGGAGGCCGGGGCGGTGCATTCTTGAAGGCGGCAGTGGCGGGAGGCGAGGGCGGTGCAGGAGATCGAGGGCGGTCATTCTTGGGCGGACGAGTGGCACGGGAGGCCGAGGGCGGTGTGGGAGGCAGGGCAGTGCATTGGCGGCGGCGGCCGTGGCACGAGGGGACCGAGGGCAGGCAGGCAAGGCAGATGCAGTCTTGGCGGGCGAGTGTACAGGAGACCGAGGACAGTGCAGTGGCGGCGGCCGAGATAGCACGAGGGCCGAGCAGTGCAGGAGGCAGGGGCAGTGCATTCTTTGAAGGCGACCGGTGGCACGAGGAGGCAAGACGATGCAGGAGGCAGGGGCAGTGCATGGCGGCGGCGAGGTGGCACGAGGGCCGAGTCCGGCCGATCCTGTTGTCAGCTCGGGGTGAGGTCGTGGCTCTAGCAGCCGGCGGATCTCGGCGAGTTCGGCCTCGCCCAGGTGCCGGATCGTCGAGGAAGGGCACCGGCTCGGCAATGAGTGGTAGGCGGGGTGAGCAGCGAACCCAGGCGGGGGTTCGACCTCGGCCGAGTGCCCTTTCGGTCGGAGCATCCTCCACTGCTTGAAGGCCCCACGGAATAGGTCGGGAACAACGTCGACCTCGTGGAATTGGGTCGAGAAGCTGGAGTTCGTTCGAGGGGGTTTGTCAGCCCCGGCGAGGCGGAACTCGAAGCCCGAATGAGTTTGTATATAGCTTAGGACTTTGTATGTAGTCATAAATGTATTTAGACTCGTTAAAGTGTATATTTTCCCCTCGAGAGGTACAAACATAGCTTAGGACTTCGTTTTGGTCGTAAATGTATTTAGACTCGTTCAAAGTGTATATTTTCCCCTAGAGTGCAAACATATCTTAGGACTTCGTTTTGGTCGTAAATGTATTTAGGCGTATCTGATGTATATCTTCTCAAATAAAAGGGGTAATTAGTGCGGGGTCCGATCGGGCGTCGTTGGCATGTAGGTGTTTCAAATTAATGAGTAGCTTTGTGTGCGAGCATGTAGGCGTTCAATTTAATGGTAGCTTTGTATGCCTTGTGTGCGAGATCCGATTTGGATGTCATTGGCATGTAGATGTTTCAAATGAATGAGTAATGTATGCTCTCTTACAGGCGTCACTTTTGAAGGTAATTTGCGGTGTATCCGAATGGATGTTCGCATAGATATAAGATGAGGCAGTGATGTACTTATTAGTAAAACAAATGTTTTATTGATAAAGTAAATGACATCGTGCCGGAAAAAATAAAGGAGGTTAACATGATGCCGATCCGAAATCAAAGCAATGTAAAATACCTCCTACGATGAGTTACATGCCGGGTTCGGGGATAAGTGCACGGACGGTGAGCGACTTATAGTCCCCTTGGCCGAGGTCATCGTGGGCGCGGTATGGGTCTTCCCATGTCGGGTCCGGTTTGTTGGGACACTCGGCTTTCTTGGCCTCATCGTTACGTGGTTGCTAGGGCACGGGTAAGGCGCGTCACAGGTTGAGACTCGTAGGCATTCTTTAGCTGCCGTTTGGTCACCTGGATGCTTAGCACTCCCATCGGGGTGGGTATCTTGATGGTGAGTGGTACAGCGAGCGACGGCCTGGTGGCGTATAGCGAGTCTACGCCTGATGATGTTGTGGGGAGGAGCTTGGACCGGAAGAATTGGATGGCCTTGGTGACCGAGGCACAGGCCGTCAAGCGGTAGCGGAAGGGTATAACGCCCTCGGGTTAAACCGCCTCTGTGTGAAGCTCATGGTGGGGCGGCGCGGGTGTGTTTGAATCCCCGACCTCAAGCTTATCCGAGACAACTCGGAAGATAATACTAGCGGAGGCACCGATGTCGGCGTGAACCCGGTGGGCGTTCTTGTTGCCCACCACAGCTTGTATCGTGATGGCGTCTTGGTGAGGCATGATTACGGGCACGGGTGGTCCTTGGAGAACACGATGTCTTCATCACTCGGGTCGCTTGTTCTTGGCTCCTCGAGGGCGGCCTCCGAGCTTTGCTCTTCAACGACGACCTCGTCGTGCCTATGGGCGATCCGGTGATGGCGTAGACTTGTCCCATCGCGTTGGGAGCATCGTCCTCGTCATCGTCGGATTACGTCGTCCTTGAGGTCGGCCCACAATTGTTGCCACCTCCGTTCTCTCCTCTGCGCTTCTTGTTTCCAGGCGTGCTCGTGGGCGGTCGAGTACTTCTCAGTGCTCCTTCATGCGAGCTCGTCTATTTCGAGCTCGGATCCACATAGTCGTCGGTATCGTGACCGTGCCCACGGTGATAGTCGCAATCTTGGTGCATCGACCTCTTCTTGGGTCCTCCTTTCATGGGAGGTGGCCTCGGGAAGAGCTCGGTGTGGAGCTCGAATATTTCCGCCTGGACTTGAGCGATTATGCCGTTGTTGCGGGGTTTGGCGAGGTCGATCGGATTCGATCGGGCCGCTTCCCGATCTATCGAAGCGCTTTGGCAATCGGTGCCTTTGCTCGGTCATCGGCCTCTTCCTCTCGACCTTACGCTTCGTCCGGATCTCTCTCTTTGCGGTCGACTCGTCTCCTTTGCGTGGTTGTCGACCGTGGTCCGAGCTACTTGTCGTCTCGAGCTTCTCCCAGGTGATCTCCTTGTTCGGTCGCCCGGGTCGGATCCGTTTTTGAGCAGCGTTGATGATGTAGAGGTCGTTACTCATCAATTTTGAGAGACTCTTTGATGAACCTCGAGGCGAGTTCGACATCGTCTCGTCCATATGGCGGATTGTGGCAGTCGGACGAAGGCTGCCGAGGTGGCATCTTCGATAGAAGCGCCATTTAAAGCGGTCCATGAGGTCACAGGCGGTGTATACTGTTCGTGGGCGAGGTGAACCAGTAGCGGGCGTTGGAGACCGGCACCTCGGGAAGATTTTGCACATGTGAAAATCCTCCATTCCTTGATTCGCCGTGTTGGTAGTGTGGCGAAAAGAAAGTCGAAGGGGTCCCCAAGGCCATCGTGGCGGCAATGTTAGGTGCCACGTATCGCATGGAGGCGGGCGTGTCTAGAATCTCCCTTGAGAGGGAGAGATAATCCGGCCATGCGGTCGAATCGGGGAGCTCGTTGCCGTCTCTCCTGAGGTGGGAGATCGATAGCGGCGTCTGTCGTCCTCTCGAGGGAGTTCGACCGCCTTTCCTCTCTCTCCCGTCCGATCGCATGGGCATTCGCCGAGGTGGAGAACGGCTCCGCGGATGGTATGAGGCGAATGGTCACGATAGTTTGGCGGGCGAATGAACTCGGGTATTGCGGCGGTCATCGTGCCGCGATGAGCGTTGATTGATTCGAAGGGTGAGCGACCTCGGTTACTGTAATCACCAATTCGGGCACTCTTGATGGGCCCGCTCGTTTCCTCCTCGATTGAGAAACTACGGAATTGATTGAGGTTGGCGTTGAGGAACTTCGGACCTTTGCTCGACAGGGACCTTAACGAGCCAAGTTTTGTGCTCTTTTACGTGTTTTGTCTGCAGGTGCAGATCGAGTCTTTTGTGTCTTTCTTGTTGTGTTTTGTTTCGGGAGGACACATTGGTGCGAGGGAACAAGGCGAGGCGGAAATGGGCAAGAAGGAGTGGAACTTGCTTGGCGGGTGAATAGAGATCGATGCCTCGAGGCACAAGGAGCTTAGCTCACGGCTGGGCTTCAAACTCAGTGGCTGTTGGTTTCACGGCGTGACCTCCTTCTGAGACCGCTGAGTTCAATCTCGGAAGGGTAGGCTAATGGGCAGCGGAGTGAAGAAGGCGGCGAAACGAAGAAGAAGGAGGGCAAGAGAGGCGGAGAGAGGTGATGGGCGAGATCACGCGAGATCGGGGTGGATCTCGCTAAATCCGGAAAAGATCGCGCTCAACCCAAATCCCCGAAATCGGAGGAGATCATCCCAGATCCATGCAGGCAGGGAAAGAGCCCGATCAACAAGGAAAACCTACAGTTGTCCGGCCCATGGGCCATTACCATCGTCGACCTCTCTAGGCTATATATATGGATGAAGGCGCGACTTGTGCGTTTCTTCCATTCTTCAGCGTTCAACTCTCTCTCATTATCAAATTCATCCAGTGACACCACATACATTAAGTCCCTTGAGCGAAACACTTTTATTTACTTTGTCATTATGTTTTGCGGCGGCACTTTGGGCTCGCCGGTTTCTATTCGTTCAATTAATAGTAAGTTGGTTCCGTTTGATTATGGTTTCAATTAATTGTTGCATGTTTATTTATTTTATGTCTAGCTAAGTCTTTATTACGGTTTGGGCGTGACAAGGTGAAGCATGATTAATATAACTCGAGAGGTCTAAGTAGGGCATTACGATGCGCATGCGTGTGTTCCCAAGCACTAGGTCTGGGCATTATATAACAACCAAACTCGGTGTGTTAGTTGCAAATAACATAGTGGGTAAGGGAGGGTTGCAAGTAATAATTGGATTAAGGTGTCGGTGTCCGCACCCCAAATAGTCTGTTGGTGTGGGCGAGTTGGAGTAGTCATGGCATTGCCTTTGCCAATCCGGATCTGTCTAGGTCATGCTTGCCACGTGGGTGCGCATGTCTTGAGGTGTCCTCGTGCGTGGGCATTCGGGTTAGATAGTTTGCATAGGGTGTCCCTTGCCTTCTTTACAGAAAGGATAGATTTGGAGGGGTGCGTCGTGGGCGTGGCGTGACAATGGGGTCCTGACGTATGTCTCTTATAACCGGTTGATGCATGTCATGTAGAGAAAATCTTTGCACCTATGACCCAGTGTTAATCGTCTTCGCGAGTTGTTGCCCAAGCTAGATTCGTTATTATTTGATATTCCGTTGAGATTGTTTGGTTACTTTAGTCATACCTATAGTGATCAAGATAATTACACCACCCTCATCCCTTTTAAGTGACATCGTGACATCGAGATTGCTACACCAACTCCTCGTGGGATCGACCTATACTTATCAGCTCACGCCGTGATGGGCAATAGGTTATAAATTTATTTTGAGCGCTAAGCGGCGATGTCGTCGGTTGCCCGAACTTGTGGGGCTCGCTTTTTGACACCAACTACATCTTGAACAAGATTCCACTCGAGGGTAAGGATGTCACTCCTTACGAGTTGTGGAAAGGAAGAAAGCCATCGTACAAAAATCTCAAAGTGTGGGGTGTTTGGCGAAGGTTGAGGTGCCTCTTCTAAACAAGTTACAATTGGACCTAAAATAGTCGATTGTATCTTTATTGGGTATGCGAAACAATGCCTATCGTTTCGATCTCTGGTCGGAGGGACGAGATATGACTATGGGGACGACGATTGAATCAAGGAATGCTATATTCTTTGAAAGTGTTTATCCTGTAAAGACAAGGATAAAAATGAAGCCGATTCTAGCAATAGGCGATGGTGAAGCTTCGAGTTCTAAACCTTTGGAGGAAGAACCGATATCGCATAAGCGATTAAGGTGCGATCGGAGGGTCGAACCGAGGCGTGGCGATGAGTCGAGCATGAAGGATTTTGGTCCCGACTATATTGCGTTCATGTTGGACGAAGAACCAACTTCGATCAAAGTAGCATATGCTCGGCGGACGGAATGCTCGGCGAGGTCGTTCAGTGAGATTGATTCCATTACGCAAAACCACACTTGGGTCTTTGGTTGATTTGCGGAAGGTTGTAAGCCCTAGGATGCAAATGGATCCTTAAAAGAAAGTCAAAGCGGATGGATCAATTGAAAGTATAAGGCCCGTTTGGTTGTCGAAGGGTTTAAACAAAGAGAGAAGTGCGATTTCTTGAAACCTATTCACCGTGACGGATTACGTCTATTAGGGTGCTTCGCAATTCTTTGCTTTGCACAATCTTGAGATTCATCAAATGGACGTTAAGGCGCATTTTGAATGGTGACCTCGGGATGAGGTATATATAGAGCAACCGAAGGGTTTGTAGTACACAGTCGAGAGGCGAGGTATGCAAACTCGTGAAGTCTCTATGGTTTGAAACAAGCGCGTTACAATGGCACTGAAATTTGACAATGTAATCTTGGCAAATGGTTTCAAGATCAGCGAGTGTGATAAATGTGTCTCGTTAAGAACACTAATAATGGTTATGTTATAGTGTGTGCGTATGTAGATGACATGTTGATCATGGGTATGATACTCAAGTCATTAATGACACAAAGCGCATGTTAAATAGAAATTTTGACATGAAGGACATGGGATTAGGCGATGTGATTCTTGGAATCAAGATTCTAAGAAGATCGAGATGGAATTGTCTTGACACAATCTCACTCGTCGAGAAAGTGCTTAAGAAATTCAACGCGTTTGATAGTTTACTGCTAAGACCCCATTGAGCTCAATGTTCACTTGAGTAGAGCAGGGTGAACACGTTGGGCAAGAAGACTATGCTAAGGTCATCGGGTGTTTGATGTATCTTACAAATTGCACCCGACCGACACATAGCTTGCGTAGTGAACAAATTGAGTAGTTACGAGAAATCGAGCAAGGAGCATTGGAAGGCTTTAGTGAGAGTTTGAGGTACTTGAAGTATACTCAAAATCATGGGCTGCATTCACGAGATATCCCGGTGCTTGAAGGGTATTGTGATGCCAATTGGATATCGACACGAAGATTCACTTTCTACAAGTGGAGTGCGTGTTCACGATTGGGGTGGTGCTGTTTCTTGGAGATCCACGAAGCAGGCGTGTATAGCTCGATCCACCATGGAATCGAATTCATAGCTTTGGATAAAGGCGGTGAGGAAGCCGAGTGGCTCAGTAATTTTTGGAAGATATTCCATGTTGGTCTAAACCCGTGCCACCGTAATGATTCAACGTGATAGCCACAGCTATTGGAAGGCGAAAAGTGGTTTGTATAATCGTAAGTCTCGACATATCGTCGGCGACATATCTGGTGAGGCACTTGATCTCGAGTGGGGTTATATCAATTGACTATGTCAGTCGATAGATAATCTGGCGGTCCGATTAACCAAAGGTTGAACAGAGATCAAATGATCAAGTTCTTTAGAGGAATGGGACTAAAATCCACATCTTAAGAACAATCATAGTGATAACCCAACCATGATGACCGGAGATCCCAAGAACTTGGTTGATGGGAGAACTAAGCTATATGAGTTCGTGTATAAACACTCGAGTTAGTGCATTCCTAAAGCAAGCGAGTGTTGAAAACTTGCCTAGTGGTGAGGTTGAGTCGTTGACTCTTAATGATTCCTAAGATACCTCGAGGAGGTTGAGTATGGCAAGATACTCGGTAAATAATCATCTATGTAAGTGCGAAGTGGGGCGCTTCAAACAAAACACTTATGAATCCAAAGTGGATGTCCATGGCCAAAATGGAATCAAGCGTGAAAGCGGATGAGGTTGAGGTGTTAAAGTGTTAATACCATTGTCTCGATTACTGTTGTGGGGAATAGTTGAGCATCATGTCCACTAATCCGCCTATGTACTCGATGGTACTAACTATGGAAGGTTCAGGCCATAAACCACTGTCAAATATTTTAACATCTCTTGAGGATCGAGGCGTGTCTGCATACATGCATATGGCTATTTCCACTCATGTGGGGATTGTTGGAAATCAGCGTATATATATATATAATATTATATATGTGGTGAAGTTGCCGAGGAAGCTACTTTGACCAAGATTTTGAGTGACGTAACATTTAATTTTGTGAAATTAAATGGCATAGGATCGATCTACGTTTTGAGTAGATGATGGTGGTGTATTCACATTCTCAAATCCGATTTCGGTGGAGAAATAGTGGATCAAAGTTGGTCACTTAAACATGGAGTTTTGTGCTTAAGGGGATAAGCATGGATTAATTAATCCTTATCCACATTGATTAATGTACCTTCATTAATTGTCTATATAAGTGGTTCATTGAACACTTAGTATAATTATGTGCACAAGTGATGGGTTGGAAAGCCCACGTCTTGCTGTGTGTGGCCGGCGTGGCCGATGCCGGCCCGGCCGAAGACAGCTCGGTTCGTTCCGTGGTCCGTGGTCCGTGGATCTTGAATCTTGGATCTTGGATCTTGGATCTTAGATCTTGGCAATTGGTCTTTGGGTGGTCTTTGGGGACGTTCTTTGGGCTGTTCGTGGGCTTGCTTCGTGGGCTGGTTCCGGCCCATTGCCTTTACTTTTTGGATCAACGTTTGATCGAGCCCAAAGATGGAGTTGGTCCGGGGCCCAACTCGTGTGGCCCAATCCGTTGGGCTGCTTGTGCAAGAAGACGCGTCCGGGATCGTCCATGAACACAGGACGCACGCGTTGTCCGATTCGTGTAAATAACCGTAACGCTCCGACATGATGGCTCTGCGGAAGCGTGCCCACGTTGTCTCCGAAACCGCGCGCGCTCAATAGGGGACATAACTCCGTAACACCCGACATCAATGCGGTGTTGACTCAAGCATCTTTCATGAGGGGCGGCGCCTATAAATAGGACATGTCTCCGAAGATTAGGACCTCTTCGCCCGATCGCATTCCGGCATTCCAAGCACTCTCTGCATACATAGCTATTGTCCAAGCTTTGTCCTCGCCTCATTCCGCCGCGAGCTCGTTGGTCCATGGTCTTTGCCACCCACGAGGCTTACTGCTTTATCTTTGGAGCGATACGCGGAACCAAGAAACACTAAAGGCGTATCTCGTCTTGTGGAAAGAGGCCTCCTCGACTCGGCATTAGAATACGGTTATCAGTATTTTATTACATTTCTAGTTTCAAATTCATTGTTAGTTTGATCTTCACATTTGTTTTAAGTTGTAAACGCCAAGTTCTGTCTTTATCGCTACACTATTTCCAACACCTTCAACAACAACTTCAATCGAGCAACATCCCGCCTCGGCAAAGCACATTCTCCACTTCACCTCGGCATGGCTAGTCCTCGACTTTTCGGGGGGGGCTATGATAGGATATGGTCCAACCTCTCAGGCCCACTAGCAGGCCCAAACGAGTGGGCACGACCTAATCTTCGCCTACTCGGTTCGCTCAAACACACCGCCAAACCCTAATTAAAGACGAAGTCAAGAGCGAAGATTAGGGGGTAACGGTGGAAATCATGGGCAATTATGGTGAAGATCATGGTCAGTTACAGAAGGATCGTGAGCCCGCCAATCAAGGGATTCGTTACAAGGTCTATGTTTATGTATAAATAGGAGTTAGATTGAAGGAAAAAGGGTTGGCAAAATACTGAACACTAAAGCTCTTTGAGATACTCATTGTAATAAGATTATAGTGAACATCTTGAGGATCATCACCTCCGTGGATGTAGATCTGATTCTTGATCGAACCACGTAAAAACTCATGTGTTCTTTACTGCTTTTTCTAAATCTTGCATACTAACATACGCAGATTTATCAGTCATAAACCAAGACCTTGAAGCTTGCTTTAAACCATAAATAGCTCTATTCAGTTTGCAAACCAGAGGAACAACACCTTCAATCTCAAATCCAGGAGGTTGTTTCATGTAAATGGTCTCATCAAGAGCACCATTTAAAAAGGCATTATCCACATCAAGATGCGTGACATCCCAATTCTTCTGAGTGGCTAGAGACAACATGGACGAATGGTAGTAGGCTTGACCACAGGGCTGAAGGTTTCAGTGAAATCAAAGCCAGGCTCTTGAGTGTAGCCTTGAGCAACTAACCGAGCTTTATTTCTAGCAATGCTTCCATCTGCATGACGTTTAATTTTAAAAATCCACTTACATCCAATGGAGTTTTTGTCAGAAGGCTGTGGAGTAAGTGTCCAAGTATGATTCTTAAAGAAAGCTTTCAATTCTTTGACCATGGCCTCTCTCCAGAGAGGACTAGATAAGGCTTCAGAAACATTTTTAGGTTCCATATCAATAAACTGATCAGGAGAAGTAACAGAATATATCTTAGGCTTGAAAATGCCGGCTTTAGCTCTTGTCACCATGGGGTGAGAAACCTGTACAGGAACCGCATGAGGAATAGCCTCAGTGTTGGTAGAAAGCTCAGTAGGAAGAGGTGAAGGAAAGGCCGGAGTAAAGGTAGAAGAAGTATTGTCAGAGGGTATACCAAGAGAAGAAGATATAGGAGTAGATATGGGAGAGGGAGAGGTTTGAGTAGGACTGACAGGAGGAGAAAAAAGGATGGGAGGAGGAGGTAGGGTAGGGAAAGACCAACATGCAGGAGCACATGTAGAAGCAGAAGAATCAGATGCGGATGGAGGGGGAATGGAAGCAGTGAGATGTGGAAAAACATTCTCATCAAAAAGGATATCTCTTGTCACAAGAATTTTGCCAGCAGGAAGGAGAACCTTGTACCCTTTGTGATGAATACTATAACCTAAGAAAGTGCTTGTAGCAGATCTAGGTTGTAGCTTATGTTTATTGTAAGGCCTCATGTACGGATAACATAGACAGCCAAAAGTTTTGAGGGAAGAATAGTCAGGCTTGTGATTAAACAGCTTTTCTAGGGGGGATTTATAGTGGATGATCTTGGTAGGAAGTCTATTTATGAGATAGACAGCTGTAGAAAAGGAATCATCCTAATGTGTCATAGAAAGACCAGACTTAAATAACAAAGACAACCCCATTTCCACTATGTGTCTATGTTTCCTCTCAGCTAAACCGTTTTGTTGGGGTGTGTAAGGGCAATAGACCTTATGATGAATCCCATTTTAAGAGAAAAATTTGTGAGACTTACAGATTCCCTCCCAATCAATTTGCAAAGACAAAATTTTGGCATTTAATTGAGTTTCCACTAGAGTTTTAAGCTGAAACACATTATGGACCTCACTTTTTGCCTTGAGGATATATATCCACACATACCTAGAGCCGACAAAATGAGCCCGCCCGAAAGCTCGTAGGGTACCCGGGTTTGGGCTTCAAAATTAAAGGCCGAAAAAATTGGGCCTAAAAGTCTGCTGAAAAAACCCCGACTCTAGGGACTTTAGCCAAAAAAGCCGGGGTTTGAGCTAAAAAGCCACGATTTTATTAAATATATATATTTATAATATTATTTAATATACATATCTATATTTTTAATAATATTAATTATATTTTATATAATTATTTATTTTTATAGTAACAATTTTCTTACTTATTCACATCTTGGTCGGGAAAATAAATTAGAAAAATAATAACCTCATAAATCATTCAAAATAATTCCTAAGAGAAATGATCTCCAAAATTATATACATTGATGATTAATGATCTTATAGTATGTAAAATCTATTTTGAATCATTGATCTTAAATATATCTGATATAATTAATTTATTTTATTCTATTATTTTATAAGTATAAGTCGATTGACGTTTAATAATATAATTTATCTTTGATTTGTAATTACTAATTTTTTCTCGTTAAATTAAAGAATTAAAATCATACTGCATTACAATATCATCGCATGAATACATAAATAGGTCAAGATATACAAGAAACATTATCATAAGAATAAGTAAGCTCAAAATATTATCATCATCGATTCTTTATTTAAGTTAAGGAGTTATGAGATCTTAATTAAATAATTATTTTTAATTTAAAATATTAATTTTATATATTAAAAATTAAAATTATCTAAAAAAGCCATACCGCTTAGAAAGCTTCGCAGGGTTGGTTTGAGCTTCATATTTTTAGGCAGAAAAATTCGAACCCCCGACCCGGCCGAAAAATTTAAAAGCCCTGACGATCCGGGTCGGCCGTCTACTCTACTTTGCCACCCCTACACATACCTCTGGAATGATCAATAAAACTAACATAATAAGAGTAACCATTGGAGCTAGGAGCAGTGCGGGGCCCCATAGGTCATCGTGTATTAGCTCAAGAGGTTTGTGATGTTGTGTTATGGAATCGACATAAGGTAGTTTATGCATTTTGCAAACACACAAGATTGAAATAAATTGGTAGATTTCATTTCATGAAAAGGAACATTACATGAATTGAGGCCTTCTTCACAATATCTACATTCTGATGCCTAGTCTATTATGCCAAACATCTAAGGAAAGAGGTGAGGTGAGCGGCAAAAGAGTCAGCGAGAGGTGCAGAGTGGTGCTTTTGGGGAAAGCGGATAAGGAACAACTTGAAGTTGGAGAAGTGGAGTGATATAGGCGCTTGGGAGGTGAATTGATAGAGACCTTGCTTAAGAGTGCCTCGAGAAGGATAGCTTTGGAAACCCGATCCTTCAAAACACAAAAGTAGGATGAAACTCAAAAAATTATTTTCTTTGGCAAATTGTGATACATCGAGGAGGTTTTGGTTATATGAGGAACGTGCGGAGTTTAGAAAGAATAAAGGGTTTAGAAGTGAGAGAAGAAGATAGAAGACCGTTACCTATATGAGCAATATCAACACCTTGACCATTTCCCATCTGCACTTTGTATTGCCATGATACTCACTAGCGACATTAAGATTTCCAAGATCATGGTCGACATGATTAGTTGCACTGAATGTGGATACCATGCATTCTCACTATTATAATCGGAAGGAGCATAGAAGGATCTCCTGCGTTCGATTACGAACCAGATTAGCACCGAGTTGAAGCCACATGAAGACTTGTGAATTCCCGAGAAGAAATTACGTATGCTGCGGATTATGTTGAACTTGTTGTTGTTTTGGAACAAAACCTTGATCAAATCTGTACAACATTTATCGCCAGTGATGGCCTCAGATAAAACAAACTTGACAGTGGTTTATTAACAAAGTTTCTACCTCTACCACGATCAAGAAAATTTCCACCTCTAGTAGACCTTCCTCCTCCTCTCGCTTGTGTTATAAACTCTCTTCCTCTAAAGTTATGATAATTGCCAAAATGACCTCCTCTTGTAGTGTTAGATTGAGCGAGAATAATTGAGTGAAGGTTGAGAACCATCAAGATTTGGGAAACAGACTTAGCGATTCTAGTCTATTTTCAAAACTCAATAACAAAGAATGCACATCAAGAGTCGTCCACTTTAGCATCGACAAATACCATCACAGATCATATTCTTGTCCCAAACCATTCAAGATATACATGATTTGATCCTCATTCGACACATGATAGCCAATGTAATTTAACATATCACAACACGTTTTAACTTTAGACAAATAGTCGACATGCTCAACTGCTCCTTCTTGAGAGTTTGAAGTCAAGTTTGTATTGCATTACCTTAGCTCGGATTGGTTTGAGTAGTTCGTTTGAGAGCATTCCGCACCGAGTAAGCTATAGTAAGTCCTACTACATGAATCATAACACTTTCAATAAAAGATGGTGAAGCCAAGCAGATAAAATTTGATCCCGCCTTTCCGAGAACATATTCGGATTTATGGATTTTCTAATCTCTTCTCCATCTTCTCTTCAATCCACATGAGGTGGTTGAATAGATCCAATGAGAAACCTTCCCATAGCCTCGAGTTGTATCTAGAGTTTCTGTTTCCAAATCGATAATTTGTACCCTTGAGTTTGATGGGAAGCTATATTTTGGAGAAAAACGATTTGGTTTGTAGCCGAAGAACTGGATCCACCATTGGTAGATCCTATTATTGATCCACTCATATTAAAGAGAACAAAATATCTAGAGATAGGTAGGATCTACTATGCTCTGATACCATGATAGAAAACAAGATAAAAATGACAAAGGAAGGATTAACATTGTTAATGAAAACATTGTTCTTCATTCCATACTTAATGCGGCTACAAAGAACAAAGATACAATTTATAACTAAATATCCTAGCAACCCTAGCAGCTAGGAATCAGAGAATATTCCATACACAATCAGCTCACTACACATGGATCAAGCATATACCAACACGTGTTACAAACATGAGCTTCAATCTTCTTTAGTAAGTTGTGGTCCTGCATCAGCTTTTGGCTGGAAACCCAGCTTTGATTGGAAACCCAGCTTTGGCTGGAAAGTCACGTACTCCATGCTGGAAAGCAGCTTTGGCTGGAAAGTCACGTACTCCATGACTTGGTTTAACAATGATTTATTAATTCATATTTAGGGTTTATTAATTCAAAATTAGGGTTTACTATTCAAAATTAAGGTTTATTAATTCACAATTAAAGTTTATTAATTCAAAATTAAGATATATTAATTCAAAATTATTATTTATTAATTACAATTAAATTTTATTAAACTAATTAATTTTAATTAGAATTAGTTTAATTTAATTAAATAATTGAAATTAATTTAATTAATTAATTTTATTAAACTAATTAATTTTAATTAGAATTAGTTTAATTTAATTAAATAATTGAAATTAATTTAATTAATTAATTAAGATTAATTAATTAATTAATTAATTAATTATGGGTGGACTCACTTGCGTGCAACGCTACGTGAGACCACTCCTTGAGTAAATTCACGTTGATATTCAATATAGCTTCCAATTAATATACCTTATACCAAATAGACTAAGTTGGGATAAGAAGTTAAAATTTAGTAACAGTCTCATAACTATACATAATTGATTCTTTATTAATCTTATGAGTAAGCCAACTATTTTGCTATATTGCATTGAGAATTAATTGGTTATCAATACTCATTAAGAACTTGCCATTTCCTTGCAATCTTCCTCAATTTTAATATGTTTTTTTGTTATCTATTTTTTTTATTGGTCCAAACTCTCACAAATTTTTAAATTATTTCAGATATGTGCGTGAGTCAAGTATTATGAAATAGTTAAAATTTTTAACAATATATATTATTAATTTGATATTTCGATAAGTCAGGCTCTATCGAACTTTTAGATCACAAAATCATGGTGAAATGAATCAGTTTCATGAAAAAAAATCTGAAACAAACCCAAAATTATCTCAAAATTGTATCAAATCGATCTGAATTCAAATATTTTCGTTAGATTTTTCGGTTTCGATTTCACCCTCTTCACTAATGTTGCATCTTTTGATCATTCCATGTGATGGATCATTTTGATCAAGCTAAAATTGCATCTTTTGCTCAAAGGCACACCACACACCATATAACCCACACTGTTCCTTAGTGTGAATCAATCATTTGAAAATGTTGAAATTTGAGTGTATTGAGGAATCTTTCCAACCAGCCTGCTTAGGGGTGTCTAAACGGTTTCCGGTTAGAACCGGAACCGAACCGAAACCGACAAATTCGATTATCAGTTTGGTTTCGGTTCCAGAGTTGAATATAAATTCGGTTATTGGTTAACCAATAATCGAACGGTTCGGAACCGAAAACCGTTTTTATTCTTAATTATTATTTTAATTATTTGTAAATATTTTATTTATTTTTTAAAAATTTCAGTTTTTTAATTATTATTTTATTTATTTTAATTATTATTTTATTTATTTGTATTATTAATTAATTTTAATTCAATTTTTCGATTAACCGAAAACCGAACCATCGGAACTGATCAGTTTTCGATTAACCAAAAATTTAAAATTGCTCGGTTTTGGTTACACTTTTTCGGAGAAATTCGATTCGGTTAGCCGAAAAAATCGATTCGGATCATCGAAACCAAACCGTTTAATAACCCTAAGCCTGCTATAAAAGGCGTTAAATAACAAAAGAGAATAGAGCCAAGTGGTGGATGTGAATCTTTCGTATGTATGGAGAGCTTTCGAGTTTTAGCCCATGCTAAGAGTTATCTTAATATTTTGGGCTAATATAGTATTTCTAGACCAATTTTTGCTCGTTTACTTCAAAAATTAGAGGACACATTCGATATTGACATAATAATACCCAATATATTTATATTTTATATTCAAATTTAGATTGAGCCCATCTCTTTGGTGCAAGAAAATGAAAATTTTTGTAGAGTTAATTGTAAACAACTATATCTAGTTTCATTCGACGCAAATTTTCAATCACGAGCACGATCTTAGTACTGAAAAAGTGGGTCCGATCTAAATTTAAATAGAAATTAAAATGTAGGTGTCACTTTGTCAAGATTGCATGTATTGTCTATTACTAAAAAATAGACAAATTTGGTCTACGAGTGACATTAATATACTCCATCCATCCCAATATTCACGGCTCCTTTATTTTTGCATGTAGATTAATGAGAGTTGTGCTTTGTGTGTAAAGTAATGTGTGGCATGAAATTCGAGGTATTTTTTAGTGTAAAATTGTTTCTTTTTTTATAAACATGCCAACAATAATAGGACAGCCCAAAAAGAAATACGAACCAACAATAATGGGACGGATGGAGTATAATATAGCACAAAAACTTGTATGCGACTATCTTATGAGTTAAGCTCAATAAGGCGAATTTAGATTCAAATACGTATCTAATGGTATTCTACATAAAAATTTGAGAGAACTAACTAATATACAGTCTCATAAAGTAAAAATATAAACTAACTATTAATATAAAAAGGATAAAAAATAATCACTGTTACTATTTTAGTCTTATTCTTGAATTAGTCTATTGCATACTATTAAAGACTTGAGTTGAATTAGTTTTTTTTTTGTCTTCATTTCAAGCCTAAACTTGATTTCATTCTTAATTTAGATATAAAAGGGGAAATTCTTCCTACTCTTGAATTAGGCATAAATGGACCAATTCATGAGTTATCTCCCCCGACTCTTAAATTTAAGTGTAAAAGAGGCAACTCATGAGCAACAATTCTTGAACGAGTAAATTTTATAGATTTACAAGGATAAGGAACTACTTAACACAAATGACTATTTTTTTTTATCTTTTGTAACCTAATGAATACTTTTTTTTTTATCTTTGTAGTATCAAAAATGATATTTTTAATAGCTTAACCCTAAAAATTTTGCTGTCCAAAAATCCAAATCACATCTTATAATTGACTTAAGTTTTCGAGTAGAATAATCTATTCGATATGTTCATTAAATAATATCATAAGTAGTACTCCTTCCGTCCACTAAATTCGTGCATTTAATTCCATTTAGGTCCGTCCACGAAAAATGTTCACTTTTCTTTTTTGGAAACATCAACTTTACATTTTTATCCTAAACTTATCTACTTATTTAAAAAAAACACTTATGGCCCACCTTTTTACACTCAATATCCATCAATATATTCATTTATTATCCACATGACACACCTTTTTATACTTACTTACTTTACACTCATTACAATTTATTAAAACACGTGCCACCAAAATCAATGAACGATTTTGATGGACGGAGGGATTATATTCTTTTTTTCTTCAAAAAATAAGTAGTATCTTCCTTTTCATTAAACTAAGTTTTTAGTCTAAGTACATACTATACAACGACCAATATTAGAATTACTAAAAGAGAAGTTCGTAACTTCGGATAGTAAGAGTATTCTCATTCATAATCTATCACAATCCAATTTTTTACTATAATATTTATCTCTCTCTTCTTCACCTATACAATCCACAATCCAATTCAATTTTATCATTTTCATACTCCATCAATGATATAAATCCAATATAAATTTTTTTATTTTTACTTTATTTTTTATTACTTATTATCTAAAAATAAGTCTACTCTATTACACATATCTAAAGAAAAATATAAAATTATTTATACTTTAAATTCATAATTATGAAAATTACATATAATTAAAATAAGATACAAACTCAATAAGAAAATGAAAAGTACATATAAGATATAGGAATTGGACTATGATCTTTAAAAACTATCTTAATTTATTACCAAGAAGGGAAATGATTGGCAAAAAAGCGTGAAGGAGTAAAAACGCGTCACATCAAAAAGTCGAGAAATTTTCATGAATTTTTCTCATCTTCTTCGAATCAACTGTCACACTATCAACACTGATAACGGACCTCTCTCTCTCTCTCTCCGCCTTCTCCATCTCACACCCTCATACCTGAAAACCGTCTCTAACTCACCTCGAAATCCATTGAACTCAAGCTCAAAAAAATTCACGAGATTGGAACCAATGGGTCGCAACTCAATAGCCGCCGGAGATTCAGCTTCCGACGACGCATCGGCGGCCACATTCCACTCGATCCGCGACCGTTTCCCCTTCAAGCGATACCACAACGCTAGCAGCACGGCTGAACTTCCGCGGTCCTCCAAAGCGACGGCGTCAGCGCATAAAACCTCCCGATCTTTCCACCACAAGCAGCGGAAGCTGTCGTTCTACCCCTTCAAAGGCAAATCGCGGCTCTACTTGTGCATTATCGCCGTGTTTTTCGTATTTTCTGTGGCCTCGATGGTTTTGCAGAGCTCGATCATGTTGGCTTTCAGGCAGGGAGTTGGCGGTGACAGAATGCGGTGGAGGTGGTCGGTTAAGGAGGGACTGGAGCTGGGAAGCTCGCTAGAGTTTGTGCCTCGGCGGCGGCTAGAGCTGAACGGAAGCCGGCTCGATTCGCTCAGAAGCCAGCCGAGGATTGGTGTTCGGCCTCCGAGGATCGCTTTGGTTAGTGATTCATAACAGACATGTTTTTTGTGATGTAATTAGGAAATTTAAATTCCTACGTTTGAACTGGAAGCTAATGTTAATTATGAGCTTATATAGTTATACATGCTAAGTTGGTGGTTTGCATGATCAGAGATTTGGTGTTTGTTGAATTCATATAGCTAATGATCTGAGAAAGTAAAAGGATAAGTACCAAAACCAAATGTCTTGTTTTTGGGAAGAGTAGTTCAAATCCTGTTTCCAAATGCCTGCCTTCAAATATTTTCTTGATGTAGATTTCAGGAACATGCATGATAGACTAATAAATGTTCAGAGAAAGCTGGGAGATTGTTATCTCCCTTATTATAGTTGTAAAACAATGAGATAGAGCTTTGGTGAGTGATAATCACCTCTTTCAGCTTCGGCCGAGGATAGGTAAGATGTTAGAATCACATACGAACAGTAGTGTGGCATGGCCTTATTATGAAAGGCGATTATGCAATTTGTAGAGGATCTAGGATTTATCAATTATCTGAATGCTATATGTCAGATTGGTTGAATATTGTTTGTATGCAAACTGCACACCTTGCAGGTGTATACTCATGCACACACATGCTCCTTTTCTACATTATGAAGTGCATCGAGACCAACTCACTCTTGTCATAATTTTAGGCAGTCTTCTATGTTTGTTTCTCTTAACTTATGTAAGTGTTGTGGAAAATCAAATGCATTTTGAAGAGCCACGAAATCATAGAAAAGGAAGAATGAATGTTGGATTTTATAACTTAGGCCTATGAGTTGTTGCAAATCCACAATTGCCATCTCTACCAAGCTATTCGTTTGGTTATATTTATAACATGTTTAATTTTAGTTGGCCTTGATTTTTAAATTGTTAGTGGTGCTGTGAAACTAAGCACAAAACAATTACGAACTTATTCCTTGTAAAATAAATTGCTGTAAAAAGGGAGACATGATTGAAAATATTAAAGGTGGTAAATAAAACCAAGTAGACACTGTAACACTTTCCAAAGCAAAAAATAGTAGACTTCCGACAACAGCCGCTAGAAGGTGGTGTTTGCATGTGTTAAATATGTGGGTGATTGGAGCAGTGATGTAACAGTAGGACCTCTCTCTTATGGTGTTGCTTTGCCATGTTTTCTGCAATGAGGATTGGATAATTCAAGTGCAAGTTTTTACTTCGGTTAGCCTTCTAATATATTGTAGCTAGCCGCCACGTAACTTTTTTCCCTGCAGGGTAGAGATTAGATGTTTGTCCAAATCTTTTATTTCCTTTTGTTGACTTCTAAGATGCATTCTCTCAAAGGAAACAACTTCCACTATTGGCATACATCAAATGCATTCCCATTGAAATTCTATAATATATTTATTCATTCTTTTTATCAATCCAAGATCTTAGGGAACATGAAGAAAGATCCTTCAGCACTATTGCTGTATTCTTTGATGAAGAACTTAAAAGGTCTCGGCTATCTGCTCAAGGTATTTTTTACATATCAGTTTGCATTTGATGCTACTAAACTGTTTTGTATACATAATGACAATTGTATAATTGTAAAAGCCAAGTCCAAACCTTCTCCCCTCTTTACTTTCCTCTCTAAAACTATCTCTGTAATTGAAAATTGCCTGGATAAATAATGTGCATTCATTATTCCCTGGATATAAAAGGAGTTCATGCCCAGAGGCCCCAGACCTTGATAGAGTAGGTGTAACCAAAGAGAAAAATAGCATAAAACTTCTTATGTTAAAAAATTAGGATAAGCGGCATCCCCTGGAATTTGTGTTGGGAATATTACTTGCACATATATCTTCTTGAGTGAAAGTGCACTGAGAAAATGACATAATTACTTAGTAAATAAATTTCTATGTGCTCTGAGTACATGTCCTCATCAACTTCTTAAGCTCTAGTAACTAATATTTTAATTTGGATATACACTTATGTGCATGTGAAATAAAAATCACGCGTTCTTGCTGTAATAGAAGTGAATATTATTAGATCTCAGGTTTGAGTCCACCGTCATGTGGTCTTTAAAAATTTATTTATCCAACCAAAAAAAGTGAATATCATCTAAAATCTTCTTATATGAATCTGCCTTTGTAAGTACAAATCTGTAGGAGAAAGTGCTGGAACAAATATCAGCTTGCAGTTGGAAGTTGTCATAATATCAGTACTAAAATATGTCTCTGTCTTCCTATATATTTTCTGTAGTTATATGCCCTCAAAGATGGCAGAGCGCGTTCTGTCTGGCAAGAGCTTGGAGGTCCTGTTTCAATTTTATGGCCCGAAAGATATGGTTATGTTGATTGGTCAATGTCTGTCTTCTCTTCCATTTCTTCATTTTACCCTGGAAGTTCTATATGTTAGTTGCATATATTATTGATGAGTGATGCCTTTTTTCTCTTCCTGCAGTTACGAAGGCATTCTTGCGGACTCCCTTGAGGCAAAACATGCCATATCCAGGTATTATTTCTTGAAAGATTATTTTGGTGTTTCAGTATAGCCTTTTAACTTTCATATCTATATCACGAATGAGGCGAACACAAAAGTAAAATACTGTGATATATAAGGCCTAGTGAGCATTGTCCTTCAGACCCACTTCTCCCAACCCAAATTTACTTTAGCCATTGGAGGTCAGTTAATTTTGCTGGTTTTGTTAGTAAAATTTTCCTCTCATAGATCTGAGTGGTGCACTGATGGAAAGCACACATATGCAGTCTGATAGATTATTGTTTTTTAACAAAGAGAGAATATCATACAAATATGACCAAGATTGTGACCGAATGATCAAAAATTTTGTCTAGGAAAATATGTACTGTGTACAAGCATCATCATTTGAGCAAAAGTTGTTGGAAACAAGTTTAGCTACACATTCAGCTGCTAAATAACTATGTTGTAATAGGCTTTCAACCACGTAGCTGTTGGACCATTATAGTGTAGGGAAATGTACAATACTGAATACATCCTCATGGTCCATATTATCCCTATGAGTGATTGTGCTTGATGTCTATGAGAGGGTGACTACAGAAAACTGCAAGTAAGTGACTCTAAAGGTCCAATGCCCGACATAAGGTGATATTTTCATTTTAGCTTCTCCAGTCTTAAAAGCTCTAGTATGCCATACGTCACCATGCTTAACATGCCAACCTTGACATTTTTCATTAGAGTGCATCACCAGTAGATCTCTGTGTTAATACACCATGAAATTTATTTGCACTCAGTTCAAAAAAGTTATTTCTAAGAGAAGACTTGAGGGTTTTCTTTAGATAAGCTACAGAGGATTGTTCAGTTCTGAAAGGACCATCTCGAACCAGAGCTTCAATGAACAACAATAGTTTAGGACTCCTCCACTTCACGTATTGCCTATAGCAAATATGTATGTGTTGGATACTCTCATGCAGTGTATATTGCATAGTGCTATTTTATATTCTATGATTTGTCAATTTGATATCTATGCAGCCTTATGCAGGAGCCTTTTTGCTCTGTGCCTCTGATATGGATTATCCAAGAGGATACGCTCGCCAGTCGTCTACAACTTTATAAGGACATGAATTGGGGCCACCTCATTTCTAATTGGAAAATTGCCTTCAGTAGGGCTGATCTTGTGGTATTTCCAGAATTTTCTTTCCCGGTAAAATTCTTTCTGGATTTCTTCATCTTAAGATGTGAATTATATAAGGATTGTCTTAGTTCTGAGTATTTATTATGCCTCTTCCTGTATCAGATGTTATATAGTGTTCTTGACACTGGAAACTTCTTTGTAATTCCTGGATCTCCAATAGATGTTTGGGCTGCAGAAAGCTATAGTGAGATTCATTCCAAATCTCAGCTAAGGAAGGAAAATGGTTTTGAAAACGATGAACTGCTGGTTCTGGTTCTTGGGAGTTCATTCTTCTACTATGACCTTGCCTGGGATTATGCAGTGGCAATGCATGATCTTGAACCCGTGCTCCTCAAATACTCAGGACCAAATGATGTTGGATTTACATCACAGTTCATTTTTCTTTGTGGAAACTCCAGCAAAGAATACAGTGATGCTTTGCAGGTATATCTTCACAATTGGCCATTCTAAATGTTACTCCCTCCGTCCTTGATATTTGTTCATTTAATTCTTTTTCAGTACGTCCACGAAATTCGTTCATTTTCCTTTTATAGACTTGGACCTCACCCAAAAGTCAACACTTTTACTCACACTCAATCCACTTATTTACAAAAAAACCCTATGGCCCACTTTTCCACTCACATAACATATTTTATTATGTGGGTCCCATTTTCCACTCACTTCACACTCATTGCATTTATTAAAACTCGTGCCGACAAAAACTAAGAACATATATGGTGGACAGAGGGAGTATAAGATTTTTACTGCATCTGTTCATGAGAGCTTCAGAAAATGAGATGCCTATAAGATATAACATTGCTGACATTTGATTTGTATTGGGAAATGATGACTGATACTCCAGCAATAATTTGTTGGACAGAGGGAGTATAAGATTTTTACTGTATATGTTCATGTGAGCTTCAGAACATATATAGTGGACAGAGGCAGTATAAGATTTTTACTGCATCTGTTCATGTGAGCTTCAGAAAATGAGATGCCTATAAGATTTAACATAGTGGACGGAGGGAGTATAAGATTTTTCCTGCATCTGTTCATGTGAGCTTCAGAAAATGAGATGCCTATAAGATTTAACATGGCTCACATTTGATTTGTATTGGGAAATGATGTCTAATATTCCAGCAATAATTTGTTGGCGCACAACATCAGATGCTTGTGATGGGCATAATATGATTAATCTAAATTGTTCCATTTCTTTTCACATTTGATTTATCATGATTTATATATGTGCATTTTTTATTTCCGTCTCATTCTTTAACACCATGTTGGAAATGGATTTGGAAGTTCTCTGGTAATGTTATTTGTACTTGCTACTGGAAGAAACTGGCAGTTTCCAGTTCTGCCTTGAATGTTATATTTACTATCAGTGTTACTTCTATGTAGGACATTGCAACTCGTCTAGGATTAAAGCAAGGATTGTTGAAGCATTACGGCATAAATAGTGATGTGGACGGTCTAATACTGATGGCTGATATCGTTCTGTATGGATCCTCCCAAGAAGAGCAGGGATTTCCTCCTTTGCTGACTAGAGCCATGTCATTTGGGATTCCTATAATTGCTCCTGACTATCCTGTCATAAGAAAATATGTATGTCATTTTTTTCTCTTTTGAAGTGATCTTGTAGCTATCCTGGAAGCTTATCTTTTCCACGGAATAATATTTTGTGTGTAGGTTGTAAATGGAGTTCATGGGATAATTTTTCCAAAAAACCATCCTGAAGCATTAATAAATGCCTTCTCCCTGCTGATATCTGAAAGAAAATTATCTAGATTTGCACGATCTGTTGCCTCCTCTGGAAGGTTTCGTGCCAAGAACATGTTTGCAGAAGAATGCATCTTTGGTCTTGTAAAGCTAGTGGAGGATGTATTTGATTTCCCATCAGATGTCTTGCTGCCAACCCCTGCTTCCCAACTGAAAAATATTGTATGGGAATGGAATCTCTTTAAAAAAGAACTTGACCAGATATCTAGTGAGAAAGGAAATCTGTATATAGAAGATCATTTCAGGGTGAATTCAAGTGTTGTATATGTCCTTGAGGAAGACATGATAAATTATGTTTCACTAGGAAATGTCAGTGGGGACAATCCTGAAGGTCTGGAAGAGGAAATGCCAACAGTTTTGGACTGGGAGATCTTGAACGAAATAGAGAGCTCTGACGAAGTTGAGATGCTGGAAAGAGAGGAGGTATGGCCATTCTTTTGTCACTTTTGAAGTCTTTTTATAACAATTCCCTACTTATTTCTTTTAGCTGAAGCATCATCTTATGCTGTGTAGATTGAGGAAAGAATGGAGAAAGATATAGGTGAATGGGATGACATCTATCGTAATGCTCGGAAATCAGAAAAGCTCAGATTTGAAACAAACCTGAGGGATGAAGGCGAACTAGAAAGAACTGGACAGCCAATTTGCATTTATGAGATCTATAATGGTGCCGGGGGTTGGCCATTTCTGCATCATGGTTCACTATACCGTGGCTTAAGCCTTGTAAGTTTCTCATAACTGGATTGGTGCATTTTATTTGGATTATGGTTTTATGGCCTTTTTATGTAAATCTGATGGACCAAGTATTCTGATTTCAATTTGAGGATTTTCTTCCATAACTGAAAAATCTAATGACCAGATACAATTCGATTATGTTTATCCTTTCTATGCATTAAATTCCTAATTCAATTGTACTTTCTTCTTTTGGCTTGCTGTATCAGTCTACTAGAGCCCGGAGATTGAGTTCAGATGATGTGGATGCAGTTGGTCGGCTTCCCATCTTAAATGACACTTCTTACCGTGATATTCTTTGTGAGATTGGAGGAATGTTTGCTATAGCTAATGGAATTGACGACATTCACAAGGGACCCTGGATAGGATTTCAGTCATGGCGTGCTTCTGGGAAGAGGGTGTGTAAATTTACTGTCATGTGCATCCATCCTTACACGTAGAGCAGTCTTTCGAATCCAGATTATAAATGGAATTGAGGCTTTTGTGTCTACTACCTTCTGAGTTACAATTCTAGAAATATATTACTCTAATGGATGTCAACGCTGCCTGCATATTTGACTAATCTTGCTTGATCATCTCAGGTATCTTTATCTAAAATTGCTGAAGATGTTTTGGAGAAAACAATACAGGGAAACACTGAAGGGGATGTGGTATACTTTTGGACTCATCTAGATATGGATGGAGGTGTTGTAGGACAAAATGATCTGCTTACTTTTTGGTCAACATGTGATATTATGAATGCAGGAAGGTGCAGGTGAGTTTTACCAGTAAAATCACTTTACCTTAAATGATCCTATAATTATCTTCATTTCTTTAGAAAAGCTCATCTTAGGCCCTTTAATAATCTTAGAACACCTTCACTAACACAGTTTGAAACACCTCTAGTTACAAGATTGTAAAATGCTGATACATATTGTTTTGATGATTTCAAACTCACAGATCAGCTTTCGAAGATGCATTTCGAAGAATGTATGCGTTGCCATTAAATGTAGAAGCTCTTCCTCCCATGCCTCAAGGCAGTGGGCATTGGTTGGCACTGCATAGCTGGGCAATGCCTACGTCTTCTTTTCTGGAGTTTGTAATGTTCTCCAGGTACCTTTGCATGCAGCATTATCATTTAATTCATAATGTACATCTAAGTCGGGTTACTCTATCAATGCATTACCTCGAGGCAGTCAAGATAATGGTTACACTCTAACTACAACGTTGATGACCTAGGATGTTCGTTGATTCTCTTCATAGTCTACACATGAATTCAAGAAACACATCTGCTTGTTTTCTGGGCTTCTCAGAACCCGAGGTATGATTCCAAAATGCTTTACCCCGCAAACACACACACAAAAAATCTCATCCTCAGTTCTACTTCATGCAGAAGAAGCACTGTTACTGCCGAATTGCAGAACTCCTAGTAAATGTGTGGGCTTATCATAGCGCACGAAAAATGGTGTTCATCGATCCTAATTCAGGCTCGCTGCAAGAACAACACCCTATCGATCAACGAAAAGGCTTTATGTGGGCAAAGTATTTCAACATCACCTTATTGAAAAGTATGGACGAAGACCTTGCAGAGGCTGCAGATGATGACGACCACCCATACAGACCGTGGTTGTGGCCATTAACCGGAGAAGTTTTCTGGCAGGGAGTGTACGAAAGGGAGAGAGAGGAGAGATACAGGCTGAAGATGGACAAGAAGAGGAAGACGAAGGAGAAATTACTCGACCGGTTAAAGCACGGATACAAGCAGAAGACACTAGGAGGATAGACGGCTGATGGAACTATCTGACTTGCACATTGCAGCTGAACCAGTTGTCCACTGTGATCGGAGTTGGAACAAGGCGTGCTCATCGTTTCCTCAAATTTTTCACAGCATCGGGATACTCCCCGATAACACAATATCTAACATGACACGAGCATAGGCTGTTAGAGACGGCACAGCGTGACCGATGCCACAAGCCAGTCTCTCTCTATACACGCTTGAAGCCTTTGGAAGCGGCTCCAAGTATCTTTTTGAGGTTCTACCAATTTTGAATGCGGTTATTTTAGTCTTACCCCACAAACATAGTGAATTTAAATTAGTACAAGACTTGTAATGTTTGAGTTTTTCTTAAATTGTATATACAATTCATAATTCATAATAATAACATAATTCTGAAGAAAACAACCTTTTGACGAAGATGAAGTGGGGTGGATATAATTGGAGACCTTGATCTCATTTTAATAGAAGTATTGCAGTAAATCTTTTTTTTTTTTTCTGTTTATATATATTTGTGATAATAACATTTCAACTTTTGTTTGTGGTTGTCCACAAAACAATTGAAGTATCAAGTTAAGTTAAAGTTATTGTGCCATATTATTGTATTACATTTATATTAAACTAGTTTCTATCACATGATCGAAATTTGGCCTCAGTCAATTTGTGCCATAGGTCGATGAAGGACTGCCCGTTTTACATACGGTCAAGTACTAAGTAAATCAGGATTTTTGGTATATTACGTACAATAAAACTATCCACATTACGATTATCACCTATTTTGAAAAATATTAAATTATTAAATTTAAATTTAAAATTTTCATTCTCACCTGTTACGTAAATTCCAAACGATTATTAATACCCCTTTGTTCCCAATTTACTTTCAAATGATCTTCAACAAAGGTTTTAATAAAAGTAGAGTAACGATTCCACATTAGTGTAATGTTATATTAATTAATGATAGGTCATAAGTGATAAAATATATAAATAAATGATGTTATTGAAGATAAGTAAAATGGATAATGATGGGTCACGAGTGATAATAATATGTAAATAAAGAGTGTTGTTAATGATAATAAGTAGGAATTGTTTGTTGGGATAGTTTCCATAAATGGAATAGGAAAAATTTGAAAATGTACTAAAAATGAAAATTAAGAAAAACAATTTGTAAAACTTAAGAAGTATATTCCAACTATATCAAATACTCCATAACATTATTGATTTTTTTTTTGATGATTTTTATTCTTAAACCGATATCATTTTACTAATAAAATAATATCATTGATAAAAATTAGAGAGTTGAATTTATTACGAAAGTGTCGTGAATTTATTGAAGTTTTTAATTTGCTACGAATTGAAGATGATATCATTAAAATAATTTAAAAATCACATTAAATTTACAAAATAAAAATGATGATTTAATCCACAATTATCTCGCTTAATACTTCTTAGTTGGCATATTTACAAACACCTAATAGTAGCTGATACCGTTGCCCATACTAAAAGCTTCTACCTTTACTGGAGCCGCCATTGAACTAATCTTCAATTCAGGGCTAACTGTAAAAAAGCAATTCGAATCCCATTACAACCTAACGAGAAAAGCTTAGCACCAAACAGAATGAACAATTGGTGAGTGTGCCGATGATTGTTTGTGATAGCAAAAGATCAGGTATCTGAAAGAAGTTGGGGGAATTGATTTTGGGTTTACAGGCTTGAAAATTCTGTCGCTGTCTCCATGTCTGTAAGTTTGATGCTCACCAGACTTCTGCAAGATTGCATTTGTTCCTTTTTTCGTTTTCTTAATTTTTATTTTTGTTTTCTAAATTTGAGTTTTAGAGTTGATTATCAATGGTGAACGGTAAGCCATGGCGGATCATCCCAAGACCCCTGCTGGAAACAGTGCTCAACAATCACGTGCAGCACCACCGCGTGCCTCAGCCTCTCATCCTTCATGGTCCCCGTGGCGTTGGAAAAACCACCCTTATTCTTGAACGTAAGCAAAAATATGAATTCCCTTCTCACTGTATGTGGGTGTGTGTGTCGGTGTTCAATAGATGCGTTAAATGATTGTGGTGTGCTGAGCCCAATTATGTGGAATTTGTGAAGGAGAAGGTTGAAAATGAAGTAATGGAATTGGTTCGTTATAGCTTTACTTTTCAACTTTTTCAAAAAAGGTTTTATGGGCAGGGTACATTTCGTAACAGTTTAAGCATACCTCTTGCAATGGGGATTCGGATATCATGTATTGTTTGGTTATGTGTGATCAAATGTTCTATATACATGTTTTTTGGTTCCCGATTAGTGCTGTTCCGTAGTGCAGGTTTCATATCAAGTTTGGTGCAGCAAATAAATTAAATTTGAACTATGACCGACCATTCTGGAGCACTTGATCTAAATAGCATTTCCATTGTTCTCATTGGCAGGTCTATTTGAGAAATGGAATACTGGTCCACATGTTGCTGGTTATGTCGACTTTGCAGAATCCGTAAAGGATTACCATCCAAAGCATGGGCAATCATATCCATGGATATCATGGACCATGTGTCCGCCTCCTAAACTTGTTACACTGAAGGCTCAACTTGAGAACTGCCTTGAGTCAATGGCCCAGAGAGCCATAAAGCTTGGGACTATTAGTTCCCACCAAATATTTACCACTCTTACCAAATGGCACAGTCCAACCACGGCCCTGCACCAGATTTTGAATGTTAATACGGTTTCCAAAATGCGCATAGTTAATAAAAAGAACAGGGTATCCCCATCAAATTTATGGGACACTGCAGTTTTTAAATTTTCTTCTGCATTAAGTGAGCAAGAGTTAGATGGGGTTTTCAATAAGAGCATTTCTGTGGAGGAATCGTCATATTACAAGGAAGCCATGGCGGCACTGAAGTTGGCTAAAGAGGTGATTCAGGTTCAAGGAAAGTGGAGGGAGAATGCAATTCAAGATTTGAACAATAGTGGTGGATTTTCGCGTTCCTTAGCACATTCTGCTACTGATTGGACTTGTTTGTTGCTTGAGTTATTGTCTTTAGCTGCGGAAGTGGATTATTTTCAGGTATTCAAGTTTTAATACTGTAATGCAGTAACTATATTCCCATTCATGTGGTAGATCCGGGTGTCTTAAACTGAAAAAATGGAAAAGGAAAAGATCTGTCAATTCTCTATCAGTGCGAACAATCAAAACACTTATATGACAATATAGTGCAGAGTTGGATATCTTTTGAACTTTCTAACACATGCAAGTAGGTCGGTGCTGTTATCAAAACATTCACAACTTATCTCACACTTTGTAGAGATGAGTTTTGGTGCTTTCTTCACAAGCACA